>JAODAL010070920.1:0-15731 GCA_025379985.1 Phyllomedusa bahiana
ATAAAATGACTCCCATCATCCACCCCATGATCACTCCCATCATCCACCCCATGATCACACCCATCATCCACCCCATGATCACTCCCATCATCCACCCCATGATCACACCCATCATCCACCCCGTGATCACTCCCATCATCCACCCCTGATAAATCCCCAAACATCCACCCCATGATCACTGCCATCATCCACCCCATGATCACTCCCATCATCCACCCCATGATCACTGCCATCATCCACCCCA
This sequence comes from Phyllomedusa bahiana, assembly GCA_025379985.1. Lineage (NCBI taxonomy): Eukaryota > Metazoa > Chordata > Amphibia > Anura > Hylidae > Phyllomedusa > Phyllomedusa bahiana. The sequence goes on from JAODAL010070920.1 coordinate 245, forward strand.
TGATCACTCCCATCATCCACCCCATGATCACTCCCATCATCCACCCCATGATCACTCCCATCATCCACCCCATGATCACTCCCATCATCCACCCCATGATCACTCCCATCATCCACTCCATGATCACTGCCATCATCCAGACCATGATCACTGCCATCATCCACCCCATGATCACTCCCATCATCCACCCCATGATCACTCCCATCATCCACCCCATGATCACTCCCATCATCCACCCCATGATCACTCCCATCATCCACCCCATGATCACTGCCATCATCCACCCCATGATCACTGCCATCATCCACCCCATGATCACTCCCATCATCCAGCCCATGATCACGGCCATCATCCACCCTATAATCACCACCATCATCCACCCCATGATCACCACCATCATCCACCCCATGATCACTGCCATCATCCACCCCCATGATCACCCCCATCATCCACCCAATGATAACCCCCATCATCCACGCCGTGATCACTCCCATCATCTACAATATGATCACGGCCATCATCCACCCCATGATCACTCCCATCATCCAGTCCATAATGACTCCCATCATCCACCCCATGATCACACCCATCATCCACCCCATGATCCCCCCCATCATCCACCCCATGATCACCCCCATCATCCACCCCATGATCACCCCATCATCCACCCCATGATAACCCCCATCATCCACCCCATGATCACTCCCATCATCCACCCCATGATCACACCCATCATCCACCGCATGGTCACTGCCATTATCCACCCCATGATCACTCCCATCATCCAGACCATGATCACTGCCATCATCCAGACCATGATCACTCCCATCATCCACCCCATGATCACTCCCATCATCCACCCCATCATCACTACCATCATCCACCCCATGACCCCCCACATCCAAACCAGATCAGCATCATCCATCCATGACACGCCATCACCCGACCATTCACTCCCACATCCACCCCAAAAAAACACTCCCCTCATCCCCCCCCATCCTACCTCACCCCCCTGATCACTCCCCTCATCCACCCCATGATCACTGCCATCATCCACCCCCTGACATTCCCTCATCCCCCATACATCCCCACCCTCATATCACTCCCCACACCACTCCATGACACTCCCACACCCCTCATGATCACTCCCTCATCTCCCATGATCACGTCCCCCATCATCCACCCCATGATCACTCCCATCATCCACTCCATGATCACCCCCATCATCTACTCCATGATCACCCCCATCATCCACCAACTGATAACCCCCATCATCCACCCCATGATCACCCCCATCATCCACCCAATGATAACCCCCATCATCCACGCCGTGATCACTCCCATCATCTACAATATGATCACGGCCATCATCCTCCTCATGATCACTCCCATCATCCATCCATAATGACTCCCATCTCCACCCCATACAACCCCATCATCCCCCCCATGATACCCCCAAATAAAAATGAAAAAAAACCCCCCCAAAACCCCCCGAACCCCCATTTTTTAACCCAATACACCCTAACCCCTTTACCCCAACCCCCCCGAAAACCCCCATCACCCCCTGACACTCCCCTCATCCACCCCATGTCACAAACCCCTCTCCACCGCATGGGCACTGCCCTTTCCCCCCCATGATCCTCCCCATCCAAAACCCTGAATACCCGCCTCCCCCACTCCCCGACACTGCCACATCCAGACCATGATCACTCCCCCCTCACCACCCCTGTCACTCCATCATCCCACCCAGTCACCCATCATCCCCCCATGATCATCCATCCCTCCCCCATGATCACCCCCATCATCAACCCCGTGATCACTCCCATTAACCACCCCATGATCACTCCCATCATCCACCCATGATCACTCCCATCATCCGCCCTATGATCACTCCCATCACCACCCCTGATCACCCACCTCTACCCCATGACACTCCCATCATCCACCCCCTGATCCCCCCCATCACCACCCATGGGCCCCTGCCCCCATCCACCCCCCGATCATCCCCTCTCTACCCCAGGGTCACTCCCACATCCACTCCATATCACCCCCCCTCCCCCACTCCAGATACTCCCCCTCATCCACCCCATGACACCCCACACTACCCCATGTCACTCCCACATCCACTCCATGACACCCCCCCCTCACCACCCCATATCACTCCCATCATCCCGACCCTGCACCCATCATCCCCCTCCATACACTGCCACATCCGACCAGACACCCCATCATCCCCCATGTCACTACCACATCCACCCCTGATCACTCCCCCACCCCATGATCACCCCCATCCCCCCACCCCCCAGATCACTCCCCCTCACCCCCCCCCATATCCTCCCATCATCCCCCGATCCTCCCCATCACCACCCCCCGGGTCACGCCATCACCACCGCATGATCATCCCATCATCAAACCCCCTGATCACTCCCCATCTACCCCATATCACTCCCACATCCACCCCATGACACCCCCATCATCTCCCCATATCCCCCCCATCACCCCCGCAAGGTCACGCCACAACCACCCCATGATCACTGCACACTACCCCATGATCACTGCCTATCCAGACCCTGATCACTCCCCCATCCCCCCGGATCACTACCATCATCCCCTCCAGATCACTACCAAACATCCCCCCTGATCACTGCCCTCATCCACCCCCTGATCACTCCCACATCACCCCATATCACTCCCAAAATCCACCCCCTGATCACTCCCATCATCCCCTTTTCCCTTATCATGCCATCATTCACCCCCTGATCACCCCACACCACCCCCTATAAACCCCCCTCATCCCCCCAAAGAACCCCCCCTCATCCACCCCTGATCACCCCATCATCCCCCCATTCACCCATTATCCACCCCTGATCCCCATCATCCACCCCATGTCCTGCCATATCCCCCCCCTGAACATCCCATCATCCAAACCATGAAACACTCCATCATCACCCCAGATCCCCCATCTCCACCCCTGACACTGCCATCTCCCACCCCATGATCACTCCATTCCACCCCCTATCACTCCCCCACCACCCCAATCACTCCCCCTCCACCCCAAATTACAGCCCCTCTCCACCCATGACACCCCCACATCCACCCCATATCAGCCATCATCTACCCATGATCCCCCCCCCTCCCACCCCAAAGATCACCCCCATCACCACCCCCGACACCCCCATCCCATCCACCCCTTTTCACCCCCACATCCACCCCATGACACGCCTCATCCACCCCCTATCACCCCCCATCCACCCCCTGATAAACCCCCCCCATCCACCCTATAATCCCATCCCACCCATTCACTGCCCCAAAACCCCCCATTCACCCCATCATCCCCCATGATCACCCCATCACCACCATGATTTTCCCCCCTGATCATCCACCCCCATGATCACCCACATCCTCTAAAACCCCCATCACCACCCGTTATACTTTCCCCACACTACAATAATCACGGGCCCTCATCCACCCCCCAATCCCCCTCACCCCCCCATAAAACCCCCCATCATCCACCCCATTCACACCCATCATCCACCCCCCCCTTTTATTTCCCCCCCCCCCATCATCCCCCATGATCACCCCCCCCCATACATCCCCACCCCCATGATCACCCCCCCAAACCCTTCACCCCCCCAAAAGATAACCCCATCATCCACGCCGTAATCACTCGCATCATCTACCCCATGATCACCGCCATCAGTAACAACAAAGCACACACCGGCTAGCAGGAAGATGTCCCCATATTTACGGGAAATTCCCTATAGACAGGAAGATGTCCCCATATCACAGGAAGGTCCCCAATCCCAGGAAGATCTCCAAAATCACAGGGAAGATGCTCCAATCACAGAAAGTCCCCTAGTCCAGGAAATGTCTCCATAGTCACAGGAAGATGTCCCCAAGTCACAGGAAATTCTCCTAGTCACAGGGGAGCCCCCCTAGCAACGAAATGTCCCCAACAAAGGAAAGAAAGTCTCCATATCACAGGGAAAATCCCCCTAGTCACAGGGAAAATTCCCCCCCAGTCACGGAAAATGCCCCATAGTCACAGGAAGAGTCTCCATAGTCACAGGAAGAGTTTTCCATATAACGGAAAATGTCCCCATAGTCACGGAAGATGTCTCCATAGTGAAAGGAAGATGTCCCCATAACACAGGGAAAATTCCCCCTATCACAGGGGAAAATGCCCCAAAACACAGAAATTCTCCCCCAAAAAAAAGGAAGATGCCCCATATCCCCAGGAAAAGTCCCCAAGTCACAGGAAGATGCCTCATAGTCACAGAAGATTTCCCCCTAGTCACAGGAAGGCCCTATCACAGAAGATATCTCCATAGCCACAAAGATTCCCCTAGTCACAGAATATGTCTCCATAACGGGAAAAGTCCCCATAGTCACAGGGAAAATTCCCCATAACCGGAAAGCCCCAAAGTCCAGGAAATGTCTCCATAGTCCAGAAATCCTCCATGTCACAGGGGATCCCCCATATCAAGGAAGAGTCTCCAAATTACAAAGATGTCCCCAAGTCAGAAGAAATGTCCCAAGTCACAGGAAATGTCCCCCTATGAAAGGAGATGTCTCCAATCACAGGGAAAATGTCTCCATAGCACGGAAAAGGGCCCCAAGTGAAAGGAAGATGTCCCTATCACAGGAAAAATTCTCCATATCACAGGGGAAAATGTCTCCATAGTCACAGGAAGTTACCCCCCATAAATCACAGGAAGAATTTTCCATATCACAGGAAGATGTTTCCCAAGCACAGGGAAAAAGTCTCCATATCACGGAAAGGGGGAAGGGAAAAGGAAGATGTTTCCATAGTCACGGGGAAATGTCCCCATAGTCACAGGAAGATGTCCCCATAGTCACAGGAAGATGTCCCCATAGTCACAGGAAGATGTCTCCATAGTCACAGGAAGATGTCCCCATAGTCACAGGAAGATGTCTCCATAGTCACAGGAAGATGTCCCCATAGTGAAAGGAAGATGTCTCCATAGTCACAGGAAGATGTCCCCATAGTCACAGGAAGATGTCTCCATAGTCACAGGAAGATGTCTCCATAGTCACAGGAAGATGTCCCCATAGTCACAGGAAGATGTCTCCATAGTCACAGGAAGATGTCTCCATAGTCACAGGAAGATGTCCCCATAGTCACAGGAAGATGTCTCCATAGTCACAGGAAGATGTCCCCATAGTCACCTTAGTCACCATAGACACCATAGACCTTAGTCACCATAGACACCTGCTCCTTTGTCCCCGCTCCACCTCTGCCTTCCCTCACACTCTTCTCCTTTGAAGTGCACTCTGTCCGCATCTACGCCCCCCCGACCTCCAAGTGGCTGTTGTCTACCGACCGCCAAGGGCCCTGCCACTGCCTTTCTTGACCACTTTGGGTTCCCGGCTTCTCCACTTTCTTTCCACCGACATCCCCACTATCATCATGGGAGACTTCAACATCCCAATCGACACCCCCCCACTCTGCTTCCACAAACTCCTTTTCACTCTGCTCCTCCTTCAACCTCTCCCAATGGACCTCAGGAGCCACTCCAAGATGGACACTAAACTGGATCCTCTTCTTCACCCGCCTCGCCCCCTATCGGACTCTCTAACTCTCAACACCCTTTATGGACCACACCGCTTAACCTTCCACCTCTATCTCTCCCCACCTGCTCCTCCTGTCTCAGATCCTGTTCGACCCGCTGGAATCTACAAAAACCTCATCCCTCAAACTCTCTCTGACTCTCTTACACCTCTTTCCATATCTACCTCATTCATTGACCCAGGACGCAGCCTCTCTTTTCTAACAACCTACAATCATTCACCGCCCTGACTCCGTCGCTCTCTCACACACAACAGAACCGCAAAATCAACAGCACAACCCTGGACTCAGACTTCTACAAAAAAGATGAGGCGGAGCTTCCAGAGTTGCTGAACGCCGCTGGAATCGATATAATCCACTCCATTGATGACTTTGCCTTATACAAACCCACTCACTGCAGGACATTTATGTCCGCACTCGCTCAGCAACAGAACTATTTCACCACCTTCTATAATATCCATGTCCCTCACAACCCCCAGGAACAATTATTTCAAAAACCTTCAAAATCTCTTCTCCGTCCACCAACACCTCTCCCCCATCCTCCTTTCAGTAAGTGACTTTGCAATTCACTTCCTCCAGAAGATCATCATCATCAGAGAAAGCTTCAGCCGCAGTCCCACCCCCCCTCCTTACTTTGCCATAAACTGCTATTCCCCCTTATAAGTGCTCCAATTGGTCACTTATTGAAAGCTCTCCTCCTTACTTAGTCACAATCACAACATCACTACCTGTAGTCTTGACCCACATTGCCATCCCAAACTAATCCCTGACTCAGGTTCTATCATCCAGCACTCACCAATCTCTTTTCCGATCAGTAACCTTGGATACTTACCTTCTGCCTTTAAAACCATTCTACTATCACTCCAATTCCTAAAAAAAAACAAACCCTTGAACACATTTCTGCTGTCCAAACTATCGCCCTTATCCCTGCTCCTGTTTGCTTCTAACTCATCGAGCTGCACGTATTCCTTCAACTGTCTCCCACCTCTACTCAAACGCTCATTCTTGCTCACACAATCTGGTTTTCGGACCCCACCACTCTACCAGAAAACCGCCCTTAACAAAAGTCAATTAATGACACTAGTAACTGCTTAAGCTCTGCACTACTTTGTGCTCCTCCCTCTGGACTGTCCTCTGTCTTATCCATTACTCTGTGATCATACTCTTAGGACATGTCCTCTGCCTTTCTCCATTTCTCTGTTGCCATCTCCCTAGTCATGTCCTCTTGCCTTCTACTTTACATCTGTGCTACTCCTCCTAGTCCCGTTCCTCTGCCTTCTCCAGTTCTCTGTGCTCCTCTCGTGACCTGTCCTCTGCCTTTGACACTGTCGTCCCATTCCCTACTGGTAAATCCTCTTCCTCCCTCGGCATCACGGACTGGGCTCTTTCCATGGATATCCTCCTACTCATGGATCGGACTTTATGTGTCTCTCACATCAGCCCCACTCCTCCCCCCGGCCTCTCTCTGGGACGGTGTCCCTCTGGGGTCCTGTCATGGGTACTCTTACTCTTCTTATCTACTCCCTTGGCCTCGGTCAGCTCATAGCCTCACATGGCATTCATTACCTCAGTATGCTGATGATAACCCAACTTACATCTATGGCCCAGATGTCATTCTCTACTCTCCCGGTTCCCTGACTGGTATGTCCTCCTTCTCCTACTTCTTTCCTCCCGTCACCTAAAACTAAATGTGGAGAAAACAGGATAACTCACATCTTTCCACCATCAAAACTCTACCCCTAGCCCCTGATCTCCTATTACAGTCAACGGCTCTACACTTTCACGATCCCACTACGTCCGCTGTTTGGGGTAATCCTAGACTATGCATTTATCTTTCATAACCACTAATCTCAAACCCTCACACTCTGCTGCCGCACAATGATAAACATCTTCGCATCAGCTATGTCCTCGCTATGACACTAACAAAAATGTGGTCCATGCCCTTGTACATCTCCGCCTAGATCTACTGCACAACATCTTCTCTGTGGCCTCCCAGCATAGCACCCTCGCTCCCCTCACATCCATCCTTAACTATGCATGCCCGTCTTATCCACCTCTCTCCTCGTATACTTGCCTCTCCCCTCGGACATTCCCTTCCAACTGGTCCCATTGCCCAGCGATTACTTTCAAGACTTTATCCATGACATAACAGGCTCTCCATGACCTTCCCCTCCTTACATCTCTCCCCATGGTCCTCCCCCCTCCATTACATCTCTCCAGGAACTCTCCCTCAATACATCTTCCATAACTCTCACTCCATACATATCTACATAACCTCTCCCATCCATATTCTCTCACCGTAACCTCTCCCTCCATACATCTCTTGCCCTAATTTCCAACATATATCCACCCACGCACCTCCGCTCTCACAGGTAACCTTCGCCTCTGCTCTCCCCTTACTACAGCTCCTCACACATCCGTTCCTCAAGGACTTCTCCCGTGCTTCACATACAATCTGGAACTCACTGCCCCCAACACATCAAGACTCCTCCTCACACTTTCACCAGCCTTCAAAAAGCAACTGAAAAAACCATTTCTTCTGGTTTGCATTTTACCTTCACTAACCTTGTCCACACTTTCCTCCACCATACATGTCTGCATCATCCTCTCCTTTCCCCTACTTGTAGATTGTAAGCCTCGGGGTTAGGGTCTCTCTGCCTCTGGTGTGCCAATTGTATTAGCTTATCCACTGTACTCGTTTGACTTATGTAATGTATGTTAACCCCTCGAATGTAACTTGCGCCCCAGGAATCAATGGCGCTTTAAAATAAATAATAATAATAATAATAGTCACAGGAAGATGTCTCCATAGTCACAGGAAGATGTCCCCATAGTCCCAGGAAGATTTCCCCATAGTCACAGGAAGATGTTCCCATAGTAACAGGAAGATGTCTCCAGAGTAAAAGGAAGATGTCTCCTAGGTCACTGGAAGTTGTGTCCCCATAGTCACAGGTAGTTGTCTCATAGTCAAAGGAAGATGTCCCATAGGTCACAGGAGATGTTACATCACTTAGTCACAGGAAGTTGTCCACTATATGTCTAAGGGAAGATGTCTCCATTGTAACAGGAAGTACCCCATAGGTAAACAGGAAGATTGTCAATATAGTACAGGAAAGCTGTCCCTATAGTCACAGGAGATGTCCACCTTAGTCACAGGAAGATTTCCCCCATAGTCACAGGAAGATTTCCATAGAAAAGGAAAAAGTCCCCTAGTCACAGGGGATGTTTCCAAGTCCCCAGGGAAAATGGTCCCCATAGTAAAGGAAATGTCCCCCCAAATCCCCCAGGGGGGAAAGTTTTCCCCCAAAGTTTCCAACACGGGGGATTCCCCTTTGTCCCCAGGGGAAAATGTTCCCCCTATTTAAAGGAAGATGTCCCCATAGTCACAGGGAAAATGTCCCCATTGCACGGGGGATGTCCCAAAAGAAAAAGATGTTCCCCCCTAGACTGGAAAATGTTTTCCATGCCCCCAGGAAGAAGTCCCAAAGTCACAGGGGTGTTCCCCTAGTCAAGGAAGATGTTTTCCCCCTTGTCACAGGGAAGGGGGTTTTCCCCTAGTTCCCCAGGAAGATGTCCCCCTAAATTCACAAGGGAAGAAAGTTCCCCAAAAATCAAAAGGAAATTCCCATATTTACAGGAAATTCCCCATAGTCCCCAAGGGAAAATGTCCCCATAGTCACAGGAAGATGCCCCATATAATAGGAAGTGCCCCATATCAAAAAGGAAATGTCCCCATAGCAAAAGGAAGAAATTTCCCCTGCACCAAAGGGAAAATGTCCCATAGTCACAGGAAGATGCCCTAGTCCCCGGAAAAAATTTTCCCCCCCAATCACAGGGAAGATGTGCTCCATAGTCACAGGAATTCCCATAGTCACAGGGAAAATTTTCTCCATAGTCACAGGAAGATGTCCCCATTGTCCAAAGGGAAAATGTTCTCCATAGTAAAGGAAAATGTCCCCCATAGTCACAGGAAGATTTTCCTTCCCCCAAAAACCCAAAAAGGGTGGGCCCCCATAGGATGGGAAAATGTCCCCAAAACACCAAGGGGGAAAATGGGCTCCTAAGAAAAGGAAGAAAGCCCCCAATGTCACAGGAAGAAAGTCTCCAAAAGGAAAAGGCCCCAATAAGGGGAAAATGTTCCCCCTAGTCACAGGAAGGGTTTCCCAAAGAACAAAGGAAATGTCCCCGATGCACAGGAAATGTCCCCCCTAGTCACAAAAAAGATGTCCCCCCCAAAATACAGGGAAAATTTTCCCCCTTTGGGGCCAAAAAAGATTTTCCATGGGGACAGGGAAGATGTCTTCCCTAGTAAAGGAAAATGTCCCCATATCACAAAGGGAAAATGGGCCCACAAGTACAGGGAAGGGTGCCCCCATTAGTAAAAGGAAAATGCCTCCCTAGCAAAAGGAAGAATTTTCCCCATATCAAAAGGTAGTTCCCCCATAGAACAGGAAGTTATTTCCCTTTGTCACAGGAAGAAGCCCCCCTCACTGGAAGATTTCCCCCTCCAAAAATTTTTTCACAAGGGAAAATTTCCCCATATTAAAAGGAAGATGTTCCCATAGTCACACGGAAGGGAAAATTCCCCTAGTCACAGGAAGTGCCCCCATAGTACGGAAGATGTCCCAATCCAAGCCCAAACAGGAAATTTCCCCCATAGTCACAGGAAGATGTCCCATAGTCCCCGGGGAAAATGTCTCCATAAAAGGGAAATGTCCCAAAAAGTCACAGGAAAAATTTTCCCCAAAAGTCACAGGAAATTTTTCCATTGTCCAAAAAAGTTTTTCCCCTTCCCAAAAGGCCCAAACAAGGAAGTTTTCCCCATAGCAAAAGGAAAGAGTCCCCATAGTCAAAGGAAGATGTCCCATAGTACGGAAGGGTGTCCCATATCCCCGGGAAAAAGTCTCCTTTTAAAGGAGGGCCCATCAGTCCCGAAAATTTTCCCCAAAGTCAAGGGTGATGTCCCCATAGTCACAGGAAATGTCCCCAAGTCACAGGAAAATGTCTCCCTAGGCACAGGAAATTCCCCCAAAAAAGTCCCGAAAGGAAGATGTTTCCTAGTACTGGAAGATGTCCCCATAGTCCCCCAGGAAGTTTCCCCATAGTAAAGGAAGATGTCCCAAAAGTCAAAGGAAAAATGTCTCCATACACAGGAAGTGTCTCCATAGCAAGGGGGATTCCCCCTATCACAGGAAGATGTCCCCCATAGTCACAGGAAAATTTTCCCCTACCCCAGGGAAAATTTTCCCCATAGTCACAGGAAGATGCCCCTATTTTCCCCAGGGAAAATCCCCCATTCAAGGGGGGTTTCCTCCCATTCCAGGTTCAAAAGGAAGATGTCCCCATAGTCCCCAGGGGAAAATGTCCCCATAGTCACCCGGGGGGTTTTCCCCCTAGTCACAGGAAAATGTCCCCATTGTCCCCAGGAAGATGCCCCATAGTTAAACAGAAAAAGCCCTTTCCCCTAACAACAAAGGTTTTTAAAAAAATGCCCCCCTAACCAGGGCAAAACCCCCCCTAACAACAGGAAAAATTTTTTTCCCAAAGGGAATAAAGTCCAAATTTCCCCCAGCACAAATGCCCCAGAAAAAAAGTGTTTTTTAACCCTAGCACAAAAAGTACACAAAAATTAAACACAAAGAGCCCAGGCAAGGAAAGCTCCTTCCCCCAAAGGGAAATTCCCCATTGGGGGAGCTACTCGGGGGAACCCCCAGGGCCCCCGTGTTCCTTTTAGGACAGGGGAAAAATGCCCCCTCCCAGGGTGTCCCCCCATCCAAAAAAATTTTTTTTTTCCCCCCTAAAGTGTTTTTCCCCCTTCCCGGGTGGTTCCCCCCCTTCCCCCAGGGTTATCCCCCTTCCAAAAAAAGTCCCCATTCCCCAGGGGTGTTTCCTGCCCAAAAATTTTCTTTCCTTCCGGTTGGGCTCCCCCTTTCCCCTGGGTGTTCCCTTCCGGGGGTTTCCTTCCAAAAATTTTTCCTAACCTCCATTTGTGCTATCCTCCTAAATTTTTTGCTTCCTCCCCCCAGTTTGCACCCCCCAGTTGTGCTTCCTCCCCCCATTTTTTGGGTATCCCCCTCCATGTTGTGCTATCCCTCCATGTTTGTTCCTCCCTCCTGTTGGGCCCAAACCTCCCCCATGTTGTGCTATCCCCCTCCATGTTGTGCTATCCCCCCTCCCTGTTGTGCTATCCCCTCCATGTTGTGCTTACCCCCCCCATGTTGTCCTTCCCCCCTCCATGGTGCTTCCCCTCCATGTTGTGCTATCCTCCCCCATGTTGTGCTTTCCCCCCATGTTGGCATCCCCCTCCATGTTGTGCTATCCCCCCTCCAGGTTGTGCTATCCCCTCCATGTTGTTATCCCCTCCTGTTGGCATTCCTCCTCCATGTTGTGCTTTCCCCCTCCATGTTGTGCTATCCCCCTCCTGTTGTCATCCCCCCATGTTGTGAATCCCCCCCCTGTTGGATTTTGGCCCCCTCCTCCATGTTGTGCTTTCCCCTCCATGTTTGTTCCCCTCCATGTTGTGCGATCCCCCCTCCATGTTGTGCTATCCCCCTCCATGTTGTGCTATCCTCCCTCCATGTTGTGCTATCCCCCTCCATGTTGTGCTATCCTCCCTCCATGTTGTGCTATCCTCCTCCATGTTGTGCTATCCTCCTCCATGTTGTGCTATCCTCCTCCATGTTGTGCTATCCTCCTCCATGTTGTGCTATCCTCCTCCATGTTGTGCTATCCTCCCTCCATGTTGTGCTATCCCCCCTCCAGCTTGTGCTATTCTCCCCCCTCCATGTTGTGCTATCCCCCTCCATGTTGTGCTATCCTCCCTCCATGTTGTGCTATCCCCCTCCATGTTGTGCTATCCCCCCTCCATGTTGTGCTATCCCCTCCATGTTTTTGCTTTCTCCCTCCATTTTTGCTAACCTCCCTCCATGTTGTGCTATCCTCCTCCATGTTGTGCTATCCTCCCTCCATGTTGTGCTATCCTCCTCCATGTTGTGCTATCCTCCTCCATGTTGTGCTATCCTCCCTCCATGTTGTGCTATCCTCCTCCATGTTGTGCTATCCTCCTCCATGTTGTGCTATCCCCCCTCCATGTTGTGCTATCCCCTTCCATGTTGTGCTATCCTCCTCCATGTTGTGCTATCCTCCTCCATGTTGTGCAAACCCCCCAGGTGTGCTTCCCCCCTCCTTTGTGCTATTCCCCCATTTGTGTTCCTCCTCCATATTTTTGCTATCCCCCCTCCCTGTTGTCAAACCCCCCCCTGTTGTCTATCCTCCTCCAGTGTCTTCCCCCCAAAGTTGTTTCTAACCCCCCTCCCCTTGGTTTTTTTCTATCCCCCCCAATGTTTTCGTTTTTATCCCCCTCCCTGTTGTGCTATCCCCCCTCCTTTTTGTGCTATCCCCCTCCATGTTGTGATTTCCCCTTCCCCCATGTTGTTTCTAAACCCCCCTCCATTTTGTGCTATCCTCCCTCCATGTTGTGCTATCCCCTCCATGTTTGTTTCTATCCCCCTCCTTTTTTGTGTTATCCCCTCCGTTTTGTATCCCCCTAAAGTTTTTTTCTATTTCCCCCACCAATTTGTGCTATCCCCCCTCCATGTTGTGCTATCCCCCCTCCATGTTGTTCTATCCTCCCCCATTTTTTTTCCCCCCCCTCCATGTTGTGCTATTCCCCCCATGTTGTTCTATCCCCCTCCAAGTTGTGCTAATCCCCCACCCCCTGTTTGCTTTTCCCCCCCCCAAAGTTGTTCCTATCCCCCTCCCTGTTGTGCTATCCTCCCCCATGTTGTGCTATCCCCCCCCAAAATTTTTTTTTTCCTCCCTAAAAGGTTTTTTGCTATCCCCCCCCCATGTTTTGGTATCCTCCCTCCATGTGGGGCTATCCCCCTCCATGTTTCGCCTAAACCTCCTCCCTTTTTTGCTATCCCCCCTTCATGTTTGGGGCCCATCCCCCTTCCATGTTGTTCCCCCTTTTTTTAAAAAAAAAAAAAAAAAAAACCCCCCAAAGTTGGGGCTATCCTCCTCCTTTGGTGCTATCCCCCCCCTTTTTTGGGTTTGCTTTCCCCCTCCATGTTGTGCTATCCCCCTCCATGTTGTTTTCTATCCCCTCCTTGGGTTTTTCTAAACCTCCCTCCATTTGTTTCTTTTCCTACCCCATGTTGTGCTATCCTCCCTCCATGTTTTCTTTTCCCTCAACCTGTCTTTGGTCTTCCTCCCCATGTTGTATTTCCCCCCTCCATGTTGTGCTATCCCCCCTCCATGTTGTACTATCCTCCTCCATGTTGTACTCTCCCCCCTCCATGTTGTGCTATCCCCCTCCATGTTGTGCTATCCTCCTCCATGTTGTGCTATCCCCCCTCCATGTTGTGCTATCCCCCCTCCATGTTGTGCTATCCCCCTCCATGTTGTGCTATCCCCCTCCATGTTGTGCTATCCTCCTCCATGTTGTGCTATCCTCCTCCATGTTGTGCTATCCTCCCTCCATGTTGTGCTATCCCCCCTCCATGTTGTGCTATCCTCCCCCCAAAGTTTTCCCATCCCTCCTCCATGTTTTGCTATCCCCCCCTCCATTTTTGTGCTTTCCCCCACCCATGTTGTGCTATCCTCCTCCCTGTTGTGCTATCCTCCTCCAAAGTTGTGCAATTTCCCCCCGCCATTTTGTGCTATCCTCCTCCATGTTGTGCTATCCTCCCTCCATGTTGTGCTATCCTCCCTCCATGTTGTGCTATCCTCCTCCATGTTGTGCTATCCTCCTCCATGTTGTGCTATCCCCCCTCCATGTTGTGCTATCCTCCCTCCATGTTGTGCTATCCTCCTCCATGTTGTGCTATCCTCCCTCCATGTTGTGCTATCCTCCCTCCATGTTGTGCTATCCTCCTCCATGTTGTGCTATCCTCCCTCCATGTTGTGCTATCCTCCTCCATGTTGTGCTATCCCCCCTCCATTTTTGTTTCTATCCCCTTTCCCTGGTTGGGGCTAACCTCCCCCCAAAGGTTTTCTATCCCCCCCCCATGTTGTGCTATCCCTTCCCTTTTGTTCTATCCCCCCTCCATGTTTTGCTTTCCTCCTCCAAAGTTGTCTTCCCCTTCCCCAGGTTGTGCTATCCCCCCTCCATGTTGTGCTATCCTCCCTCCATGTTGTGCTATCCTCCTCCATGTTGTGCTATCCTCCCTCCATGTTGTGCTATCCTCCTCCATGTTGTGCTATCCCCCCTCCATGTTGTGCTATCCCCCTCCATGTTGTGCTATCCTCCTCCATGTTGTGCTATCCTCCTCCATGTTGTGCTATCCCCCTCCATGTTGTGCTAAACCTCCTTTCCCTTTGTGCTATCCCCCTCCCCCCTGTTTGGGATCCTCCTCCATGTTTTTCTTCCTCCCCCCCATGTTGTGCTCCCTCCCTGTTGTGCTATCCTCCCCCCAGGTTTTCTATCCCCCCTCCATGTTGTGCTATCCCCCCCATGTTTTTGCTTTCCCCCCTCCATGTTGTGCTATCCTCCTCCATGTTGTGCTATCCCCCTCCATGTTGTGCTATCCTCCCTCCATGTTGTGCTATCCCCCCTCCATGTTGTGCTATCCCCCTCCATGTTGTGCTATCCTCCTCCATGTTGTGCTATCCCCCCTCCATGTTGCATTATCCCCCTCCATGTTGTGCTATCCTCCTCCATGTTGTATTATCCCCCTCCATGTTGTGCTATCCCCCTCCATGTTGTGCTATTCCCCCCCCTGTTGTGCTATCCTCCCTCCATGTTGTTCTATCCCCCTCCATGTTGTCTATCCCTCCTTGTTGTGCTATCCCCCTCCCTGTTGTGCTCTGCTCCTCCATGTTGTGCTATCCCCCCTCCATGTTGTGCTATCCTCCTCCCTGTTGTGCTATCCCCCTCCATGTTGTGCATTTTCCTTT
>JAODAL010070921.1:0-15731 GCA_025379985.1 Phyllomedusa bahiana
TCATTTTCTACCAGTCTTTTTCCAGTTAAAACCTAAGGACTCCCCCTGGCAGCAAACTGTTTTGACGAAGCAATCAGGGGCGTTGTCTTACTTTAAACACTGACGTCAGCCAATGGACGGGAATGCCGCACTGCACCTTAGTCCCGTTCAGATCAAACCTGAAGAAAAAAAGACTGGGGGAAAGTAAGGATGGCGCAGCACATGATCCACATGAGGGGAGAAGTGAGAATAACTTTTTCTTTTTGATAGGGCAGCGTATCTAAAAAAAAAAAACCTTTTAACAATTTTACTGGATAACTTTTTAATTTATCACATATGAGGGAAAAACTTACTAGGCCGGGATTAGGGGGGCGACGAAATTTCAGCATCATTTTTAATGAGATCAAACTAAAAGGTGACAACCAAAAAAAAAGGCGTCCTTTCCTTGTCATTTTTGCAAAAATGGCCCCCAAACCCCCAAATTCAAATGCCATTCATCTTTAGCATACTTTAAGGGCCCATAGTACACCGGGGGCATACTTATGAAGGTCGGGGCGTAGAAAAAGGACTCTGGGCCTGGGGCAAAACTTCATTTTGGGGCCCCCCACCTTAACAACGTCTGTTCCCAATACTTTTCAATGACAAATCCCAACTTGATGTGAGGGTGTCGTGGTTTAGTGCACTGCAGAATTATTTCTATTTAAAGGATTGTCAAACAGAAAAAAAATTGTTCAAAGGGGCCAAAGAAGAACAAGTTTACAGCTAAATGTTTGTTCCCTTTTCCACTCCCTAAAAAAAAACACGGGAAAAAAAATCAACTTTCTTTGCTTTTTGGTTTCTTTGGGGGAATTTACACTGAACAGTTTAATGGACTTACCATAGTCACGGGTAGTATGGTAAAGACCACTTATGAGTGCATGTCACCACATGTATGTCTAATACCCCCATAATATTATGACCAAGCCTTTATAGAAAGGGCCCAAAATTACCAACAACAACAATATGCAAGGCCAAATAAACCCCACAATCACTACCTATATGACTAATACCATAACCTTTCTGAGCAAACCAAAAACCCGACCAAAAACAACAATAACAAGCAAAATATTTGTACCGGGGCATCTTTATCAATCCACAATTTACCACCATAAACGGTCTGAAAAACTATAAGACCCAGTAGTTGGCTAGGGATAAAGGGGCCCCCCGTTTATAGGTGTAAAGGGGCCCAACCCCTTTGGTTTATGATATTTTGGGGCCCCCTGTAGTTATGTAATAAGGGGGGGCCCAGTATGGGTAGTATTTAATGGGGCCCCCCCAGCAGTTAAAATTTTGTGTATAAAGGGTTCCCCATATTAGTTAATATAGGCCCCCCACATTAGTAGGTATTAAGCCCCCCAAAAATTGGGTAGGTAAAAATTAGGGCCCCCCAGACTAGGAAAAGGAAATATATTTCCCCCAGCAGCTAGGTGGGTATATAAGGGGCCCCAGCAGTTAGGTAGGGAAAATAGGGGCCTCCAACGGGTAGTAATATAGGCCTCCCAATTTAAAAAATAGATAAAAAATAATTTTCTCACCTCTCTTCCCGCTGGACGGAACCCAAAAAGCAATGGCAAACATCATTCCCCGCCCGCTCCATGGCGAACGAGGGGGACAGTGTATTCGGCCATTCGCATTTGATGCTGTCTTGGTGGTGACGCTACTAACCCACCGTTTAAAGCGATGTGAGTGGGGACTGGGGGGAAAGTGGACCGCTCACCTCTTAGCTGCCCCTGTGTAGGTTTGTATAAAACCATTCTGTCTACATACCAAAGGGCCAGAGCAAAAAGAGCAGGACCTTGAAAAGCAGACAGGAAACGTGGGGGGGAACCGAAAAAAAACAACTTTTTTAATAGAGGAATAAATTGTGATCTGGCGAGGCTGAAAACACTTTAGATCTGGGGCCAATTTTTTAATCATCTCTAACCGGGGATCCGATTTTATTTTAGGGTATGGAGTGAAAAACTTTGAAATTTGAGATTTTTAAAAAAAATTGGGGGACATGTATGATCGGGGTTTGCGCCCGATTTCTGGTATTCTGCGCCTCAAAACCCGCCCAAACCCCTGTCGGGGCCAGGATCTATTTTTTTTTTTTTTCCGCCGCAGCCTTCACCACTTTTGGAGCGCCTCACATGAAAGGGGCTGAATGGGGCGCGTTGGGCGTTTTTTGGGGTGGGACACGGGGGCCTTCGTATACTCCGAGCTTACGTCGCGGGGGGCAAAGGCGGCGCATTGCAGCATTCGCCAGCTCCACAACAGACCTGGTTATTCTGGGGTAAAAAGTCCCCGGGGAGGGGAATGAACAAGACGGAAAAATGAGAGGGAAAAAATAAAAATCGAAAAGAAATCCCTAAGGGGAAAAGAAATGCAGAGCGACTCTGTTTGTGATTGGTAAGTTAAAAGAGCGCTTTATTTGGACCAAGGGAAGCGATGCGCCTTAAAAGGGTTTTTTTAAAGCAATCTATAATAAAACTTTCATGGGCCAAATCAAATGATAATACTCCCTATTTCTTTATTTTTGTTAGCCACTATCAATGGGTGTTCCCCTGAAAAAAAAAATTAATTTATTGAATTAATTTTTTTTTTCGTTACCCCTATATTATTGTTCATTTTATATAGAGATCGGCACAACTTCGTGAGTCTTATCATTTGATTTCGGCCATGTAACGTTTTATTATAGATTGCATTAGAAAACCCATAAGAGCGTCGCTCGCTCTCCCATTGGTCCAAATAACTGCGCCTCTTTTAACTTAGCCAATCACAAACAGAGCTCACTCTACATTTCTTTCCCCTAAGAACTCTATGAGATAAGTAGCTCAGCCGCTGATTGGCTAAGCTGGACAAGCCCCTCTTCCGCCAAACTAATCACAGTACTAGAATATTTCCCATAGACAGTAATAACTTTTAGGGCGCCCTTCTATCGCGCCCTTCTTTCTCCACTCAAAATATACGCACTTCATACTTCTCCATAGCTTATAATGGGTCACCAATGAGAATAGCTTACAGAATTTGAATTACTGTATTTCCCGGCAATTTCCAATATCCAAATTCCTGATGTAGCGCCGTTCTTGATTTTTGGAAAGTGATTTTATTTATGTCTTTTTTTTAATAGGTTTGAGCTCTTTTTCAAATATTGTTTTATAACTAATTCATACTCCATGCCGCACGGACATGTTTAATGATTTCTCGTTGATTTCCAGCCTGTCTCGAATCGGAATACATGTTCGGCGCAGTCCCGCACTGCGCCTAAGTCCCGCACTTCGCCCCACACACTGGCGAGGCGCGGTGAACTTTTCCCCGCATGTATGAGTGCACCTCCTCGGACGGCGAATATTAGGCGCAGTCCCGCACTGCGCCTAAGTCCCGCACTGCGCCCCACACACTGGCGAGGCGCGGCGGACTTTACACCATATGTATGAGCGCACCTCGGCGCCGACATACATGAGGCACAAATTTCGCCGGAAAACTGGCAAAATCGTGCGCTCCGACACGGCGAGATTCATACATGTCGCCCATTATGTTTGGAGCTTTCTGGGGGCATAATCTAAATTGGACAATACTGCATTTTTTCCTGGGAAACTCCTTCCTGCTCTTCTCTATGTAGTAGTTCTATGATAAGCTATGTAACATGCTGAAAAGTCACCTATTAATCATATTACTAACCATGGACCTAACTATAGCCATAGCAGACATATTGGCTGCTATAGGGCCCAGAGTTTGAGGGGGCCCTGCTCAGGTGCATGAAGCATTGTTTTTGGTGTTCTGCTCTCCAGCACTATTACGTGGGTTCCCTGATATATTGCGGTATTATTTATACCTTTAAATATTGCTACTTATCCTGCAGTTTGAGTTTATTCTTATTATGTGGTAGAGCCCCATCACATTTTGCTATGGTGCCTTATGAATTCTAGCTACGCCCCAGTTACTAATTGTTCCTATACAAGCGATAGGATTTATAAATTTCACTGTTTTGCATATTTTGAATCAAGTGGAATGGCAACTTTCCAAAACACGCCTGATATGCTATAGCAAAGAACATACATAATTCTCAATTCTTCTTATTGAATAATTCTCATTGATATGTTGGATTAATTTTATTTGTAGAATTCTATTAAACTATGTGAACTACATTTATGTTTAAGTGGCCTCCTATTCCCCACTAAATTTATAGGAACACACAATGTTTATTTTAATGATCCCATAACACTGTTTAACAACAAACTGAATCTGAATAAAGATAGTACTATCACATATTCTAATGGGAACCTTTAGATAGAGGGTTCCCTCTAACTGTTATTGTTAAGCTATGTTCACACAGCTATGTTTGGGCCGTATTTCGGTCCGTAATTACGCACCGAAGTGCGCAAATTATGGGCTGAAAACGGCCCATTCATTACGGTAATTCACAGTTCTCATAGAGAACTATGGATTACGTCTCCTCTCCGTGCCCGGCGAAGCCGCCGGGAGTGGAGATAATTGACATGTGAATTACTAGCGGCGTATACGCGCCGCTGGCAGTTCAAGTCTATGGGCCGGCGAAGTGCCGGCCCCCTGCTCAGTCCCCCCCGCCCCCCCCGCCCCCGGTCACATGGCGTAATTGCAGGGCGTAATTACGCCCTGCAAATACACCGTGTGAACATAGCCTTACTGTGTCTTCTTTTTAGCCACTAAATGCAGTGTTCTCGTAACAGACATTCATTTCATAGCTTCAATGGAACATGCACTAATCTCAGGAACAGGTGTCCCCATAAAATGCCACCTGGGGATTACATGGGGACCCAAATCTATCTGATAATGATGGCATATCCTAGCAATATTCCTCCATTGACTAAAGTAAGACAGCCCTTTTAAATTTTTATCTTCTTTATGTTACCTTTTTGGTGGTATACTTTAGATCAGTTTGTGTACGAAAAAAATGTGCTCCCGTTAAAGGGGTTTTTCCCATTTCGATACCCCCGGGCAATTTTTTGGGAGCCTATTTTTAAGATAGGTGGAACGCAGACCTACCAGACATTTATGACATACCCTATTGATATGCCATAAATGTCTGAAATTTGAACTCAACAAAGCCACATCCATATTCTGGGTATAGAGACATGATACATCGTCAAAAAAAAAGCCAGAGCAATGTTACTACACTACCCCATTGAGTTGCATAAAAAACTACTGTAAATTTTCAATGACCCACACATTTTTTAAATTTGTTGTGTCATGAGGCCTTAAATTTTAATTAAAAAAGAAATGGGACTTAAGGAGTAGAAAGAATCGGTAACTTCCTTTAAGTTTCCTCTTGTACAATTATCCATAAGGGGAGAAAAGCAGCGGGTTTTGAAAGGACGGGGAATGTTACCTGTTGACAAGGAAGCAAGGGCCTATTTCACTCAGTAAAAAAGGGGCTGTGTCGGGCTTGATTTCATACCTTTTTCATTTCCCCAAATATTTTGGTCCCCTTACGGGTTCTAGGGGTTACACCTGCAAAGGGGACCCATTGGACAAGAAGGGGAAAAAAAAGATTTCAAAAACTACCACCCCGGGGCCAATAAATTTCAATCCTTGGGACTGCTTGAAATTTTCTCACTACATGTCAACTGTGCAAAAACCCCCAAGTGAACTTTAAAAAGTGAATGCACACGGCTTTAAAAAACCCCCTTAAATATCAGCTAAATGGGGCTTCTAGATGAAAAATCACCCACCTACCTTTATGGAAGAATGTTAAAAGAAAAAAAAAAAACAGAGAGACCCAAAAGTAGGGATCAAGGGCTGAAATGCTTTTGGTCATCGGCCATAATATTTCACTACATAATCAGCTAGCAAAAAAGCCCATGAAGAAGAGCGTTATACTTTGGGACCATCAGCGCAGATATTCGGGAAAAAGATGTGTAATGACAGACAATTTTTACCCCAAAGCAGATTAAAAGGGAATTATACAAAACCAGAAGCTGATAAAATCAGCTTCCCAAAGAAACAGTAAACGTTGGATTGATGAATCTCATCAGGTTTCAAAAGGGGGACTGAAAAAATAATAAAAAAAAATATATTTTAAAAATTTAAAAAAAACCATTTACACAGAGCAATGGAAAAGGGAAAAATGTTTCCTTCCCGAGTAAAACTAAATTACGGGGGGCCCAGGCTTTTGAACAAAAAGTTTTTAGATGGAAAGCATTTTGTCCCAACCAAATTTAAAAAATATAAAAAATAAACCTTTTTTTTTATTCCCTTTCTTTTTTTTGGGCTTTAAAACTTGCTTTGATTTAAAAAACTGCCCCCAAAAACTGCATTTTTTTTTTTCCTTTGGCCCATTTTTTTTTACACAGCTTAAATTGGGGGCGATTCCCCCGTATTTTTGTGCCTTTCGCGCTTTAATTGGAGCGAGATACGTCCCCATTTATTGGTTTGGTTTAAACCCACGGTTTTCCGTAAAAGAACTACAGAATTTCCCCCCCTCTCCCTGCTCCAAGGGCAATACGCCGCGGGGGAAGAAAGGGGCCCTTTTTCAAATACAGCGGCGAAAAAACGGCCACTAGTAATGGAAAAGTCTAAGGGGCTGGGCGGGGCTGCCGGGCCCCCCGTTTTTTCCCCGCCCCGCGGAAACTCCAAACCCATCGGCACAGCTCCCGAAACACACGGGGTTAAAATTTTCGGACATAATTTTCGCCCCCAATTTTTCCCTGTTTAACAAAGGGGCCTTTCAGTTCTTTAAAGGAAATTTGGGAATTGGGTTAAAAGCCCTTTCCAACTTTTTTTTGTTAATTTCCATTTTTTTGTTTCTTCATAGGGAAAGGAGAAAAACAAAATAAAACTTTTTGGGGGTTCAATAACAATAATAGACCCCCAAAGGCGGCTGATGGGGGCCATCACTTTTTTCCCCCCCCCTTTGGGGTTCCCCCATATTTAAAGTAAAAAAATATTATTTTCACATATTTGGTTTTTATTCTTTTTCCCCTTTTTTTTTTGTTTCCTTATTGCGTTCCCCAACGGGTCCTGTTTTGACTTAAATTTATATTTCCACAAAAAAATATGGATTAACTATGGATGGGTAATAAGAATCTTTCTTACAATTAGTTTCCATTTTTGTTTCCCTATTGGGTTTTTATAAAAGCTCTTTTTTGGTTTTTTTTATAAGATAGCCCCCATTTTTAAAATATTTTTACATATAAAAATATTTTTTTTAATATAAAATTTTTTGATATATTTTTAAAAATTTTTAAAAATTTTGGGGAAATTTTTTAAAAAATATTGGGGTTTAAATACGCAGGGTTTAAAAAAAAAACAAAAAAATACAGAAAACGATTTTAAAAAAACAGAACATTTCTTTTTTAAAATTTAACTATTTTCCTTAAGTTAGGGTAAAATTTGGGGACCAAAAAGGATCCTGGGGAACAAACTTTTATTACTAAAAAAAAAACAAAACTAAGTAAAAACTTGGGAAAAATTAAAAAAAACCATTTAAATGTACGGGCAACATTTTTTTAATGAAGAAAAAAAAAACAGGTCCAATTACAGAACCGTGAATGAGGCGAAGAACTATGTTCAACTCCTTTTTAAAAAAAATTGAGAGTTTTTTGAATTTCCTTCAACCCTTTTTTTGGGACAACAAATGAAAATCACTTTTTGGGGTTCTTTTATTTTAAATTTTTTAAACAAATAAAATTATAAAAAAAAGAAAACTCAGTATTAATGCTGGAATTTTCATTGTCAAAATTTTATAATAAATATGTTTTTGAATTTTTTAAAATGGTTTTCCCCCACAGAAAACAAAACAAAAAAACAATTACACTTGCCTACCTGTTCCCCGCTGCTCCTGGCTCATAGCTCTATGGTTTACGCTTTTCTTTTTCACTTTTGGAGTCTTGGGTGTCCCTTCCCGGGGGGTTCTCTTTTTTGCCACCCCATCAGCCACTCACCACTCACCTCTCCCCGCTCCGTTCGCCCCTCTTCCCTCTTTTTTGTTGCTGGTTTTAAAACCCCCCCCCCCCTATTTTGCCCACCACCCCGCAAAAATTTTTTTAAAATGGGGCCCTTTCACCCCCCACCTCCCAATTATCTGGTCCCCCCCCCTGGACCTTTGTATTTTTGACTCTTCATCCGTCTTCCCCCGCTAGTTTTTTTGGGGTTTTTTTTCCTTGCTTTAGTGGGCCTTTTTTTTGCCCCGTTGTTTTCATTTCCTGGGGGTTTCAAATCTTTTTTTTGCGTTTTTTTGACTGCTTCTCCCCCTGGCGCCTGACATGACCTCCTTGCCTTTGACCTGATTATGCTTTTGTTTATTCCTCCAAAATCCCTTTGGGACCTCGGGTGTCAAACCACAGGCAAACTGTCAAAGGAAACGGGGACCTGTGAAGTTCCCCCCGTCAATTTTTATCCCACCTTTAACAGGCCTCCCGGCGGTTCCTCACTTCATTAAAACTTTCAAAGTGACCTCTACTCAATTTTTGGGGCAATGGGCCCCCCAAGTGAGGAATTGATTTCCCGGGAGCTCCAGAAAGGGCCAAAAGCAGGGGACAATAGGTTTTTTTTTTTTTTTTTACCCACCTCCTTTTTAGTAATTTTTTATCCAAAAACCCCTTTTCAAATCTAATCAATAATAGATTAGACTTGAAGAAATACTGCAATGCCAATTATATTTCATCGATTTGTATATTATAAATAGGAAAAAGGGGGGCACTTGACAACTATGGGGTGTAATTGCTTGTACACTGTATTACTACTGCAGGCCCTTTATTACCTACCTAAGCACATGGGGTGCATTCCAGCATATTGTACATTTACTGTATTCTTATTTCCTCCATTGCCAGATGGGCAGTAAGATGGCATTCCAAGGGACAATCATTAGTCCCCAGATGACATCAATCTGTATCATCACGTTGTGGGAATAAAAGAGTGACAGAGGTATGTCTTCATTTTGTATAACGGTTTAGATGCTGCAGTTGTGCTGACCATGGCATCTAGGTGGTAAAATAACATATAGCTACGTACCGCCTGCTGACTGTGGTTGTCTGCTGTAATTGACATTACAGTGGGCTGAGCAGATATATTGGTTTTCAACATAAGCCATCTTTTATTATCCCAATGGCATAATTCATAATTTGCAAAAACACATTGGTAGGTCAATTAAGGTGTCTTTGTAACTAGTCCTTGTTTGTGGGTATGAGGAAATAGAAGTTACTAAATAGATTGGAAATAATATGATTGACAGAATCTCTGTACAGAATCTGTTAGTAATTTGCAAATAATAAGTAATAATTAAGCAATAGCTATCTCTGCTGAGTTAGTGGGAGAACATTACATGCCCCGAGTAAAGGTTTACTTCATATAACCTACATTTCATTTCCTTTTCACTTGTAATAATTTACAAGAATATTAATGAGTTTCTTTGGAGCTTTCTAATAATGATGTAATTTAATGTTCTATCAAAATAATGATGTTGTAACAGTTAACATCACCTTACGACCAGACTGTACATGTTTACTTTCAACATGTACTCATTGTCGATTAGATCATGGTTAATATTTAGATCAGCTACTCGGGTCATACAAATAGCGTATAATTGTGGTGGGTGAATCCCTAAGAACTTTTCCTTTTTATTAGTATTTATTTTAACATTTATTTTATTTTGTCATCGCGCCACTGCCTGTGCTAGGCCCTTAGCCTATTGCTAGACTGAGATGCTGAAAGTGGCATCTCAGAGCAGGCAGCATGATGACGTCACTCCGCCTGCTCTGGATTCAAAGAGGAGTTCAACGGGAGAACAGGAGAGAGGTGAGTAGTATTTCTTTATTTTTTTAAATAGGGGGCCCAGTATACCTATCTAACCACCTCAGGGACAGCCCTCTTTTTACCTACCTAAGCACATGGGGTGCAGGCCCTCTATACTTATCTTATCACCTGGGGGGCAAGCCCTATATACCTACATAACTACCTGGGGGCATGCCCTATATACCGATCTAACTACCGGGGGACAGGCCCTATATACTTACCTACGGGTGCAGGCCCTACATACCTACCTAGCTACCTGAGGGGCAGGACCTCCGTAAATACCTAACCACCTGGGAAGTAGGCACTATATACCTACCTAACTCCCAGGAGACAGGCACTATATACCTACCTAACTAGCGCGGGACAGGCCCTATATACCTACATAACTACCTGAGGGCATGTCCTATATACCTACCTAACTACCTGAGGGGAAGGACCTCCGTAAATACCTAACCACCTGGGAAGTAGGCACTATATACCTACCTAACTCCCAGGAGACAGGCACTATATACCTACCTAACTAGCGCGGGACAGTCCCTATATACCTACCTAACTACCTGAGGGAAAGGACCTCCGTAAATACCTAACCACCTTGGAAGTAGGCACTATATACCCACCTAACTCCAAGGAGACAGGCACTATATACCTACCTAACTAGAGCGGGACAGTCCCTATACACCTACATAACTACCTGAGGGCATGCCCTATATACCTACCTAACTACCTGAGGGGCAGGCCCTCTGTAAATACCTAACTACCTGGGAAGTAGGCACTATATACCTTCCTAACTCCTACTGGGGACAGCTTTATTTACATATATACTGGGGGAGTCCTATTACCTACTGTGGGGGCTATTAGCTACTGAGGGACAGCTATATATATATATATATATATGTAATATTAATATAATATATACTATATATATATATATATTATATATAATATATATATATATATAATTAATATATAATAACACACCGGCCACTTTATTAGGTACACCATGCTAGTAACGGTTGGACCCCTTTTGCCTTCAGAACTGCTCAATTCTTCGTGGCATAGATTCAACAAGGTGTTGCAACAATGCTCAATTGGTACCAGGGCCTCAAAGAGTGCCAAGAAAAATTCCCCACACCATGACAAACCACCACCACCACCTGAACCGTTGATACAAGGCAGGATGGATCCATGCTTTCATGTTGTTGACGCCAAATTCTGACCCATACCATCCGAAGTGTCGCAGCAGAAATCGAGAACTCATCAGACCAGGCAACGTTTTTCCAATCTTCTACTGTCCGATGAGCTTGGGCAAATTGGAGCCTCAGTTTCCTGTTCTTAGCTGAAAGGAGTGGCACCCGGTGTGGTCTTCGCTGCTGTAGCCATCTGCCTCAAAGTTCGCCGTACTGTGCGTTCAGAGATGCTCTTCTGCCTACCTTGGTTGTAACGGGTGGCTATTTGAGTCACTGTTGCCTTTCTATCAACTCGAACCAGTCTGCCCATTCTCCTTTGACCTCTGGCATCAACAAGGCATTTCCGCCCACAGGACTGCCGCTCACTGGATGTTTTTCTTTTTCGGAAAATTCTCTGTAAACCCTAGAGATGGTTGTGCGTGAAAATCAAAGGAGATCAGCGGGTGCTGAAATAACAGACCAGCCCTTCTGGCACCAACAACCATGCCACGTTCAAAGGCACTCAAATCACCTTTCTTCCCCATACTGATGCTCGGTTTGAACTGCAGGAGATTGTCTTGACCATGTCTACATGCCTAAATGCACTGAGTTGCCGCCATGTGATTGGCTGATTAGAAATTAAGTGTTAACGAGCAGTTGGACAGGTGTACCTAATAAAGTGGCCGGTGAGTGTATATTGGAGGGAAGTCCTATTACCTGCTGGGTGGGACTATTATCTACTGGGGGACAGCTATATATATATATATATATATATATATATATATATATATATATATAATATATATATATATATACTGGGGGAGCCCTATTACCTACTGGAGGGAGCTATTACCTATTGTGGGACAGCTTTATTTACATATACACTGGGGGAGGCCATAGTACCTACTTGGGGGCTATTACCTACTGGGAGGGCTATTACCTACTGGGGGACAGCTTTATTTACATATATACCAGGGGATCCTTATTACCTACTGAGGGGCTATTACCCACTAGGGGACAGCTTTATTTACATATATAACAGGGGAGGCCCTATTACCAACTGGGTGAGGATTATAACCTACTGGGGACAGCTTTATTTACATATATACTGGGGGGCTATTACCAACTGGGAGACACCCTATTATCTACTGTTGGGCTCTTACCTACTAGGGAGGCTCTTACCTACTGGGGGGCTATTACCTACTGGGGGGCTATTACCTACTGGAAGGGTATTATTACCTACTGGGGACATCTTTATTTACATATATACTGGGGAAGCCATATTACCTACTGGGGGGCTATTACCTACTGGCGTACAGCTTTATTTACATATACAGTATACTGGGGGAGGCCCTATTACCTACTGGGGGGCTATTACCTATTGGGGGGGCTACTGCCTACTGGGGAGGGGGCAATTACCTACTGGTAATATATATAATAATAGCATAGTAATATATACTGGGGGAGGCCCTATTACCTACTGGGGGGCTATTACCTACCGGGGGATAGCTTTATTTACATATATCTGGTGGGAGCCCCTATTACCTACAGGGGGGGTGGGGGCTATTACCTACTGGGGTGGGGGACTATTACCTACTGGAGAAGCTTTATTTACAAAATATATCATATTACCTACTGGGAGGGGGCTATTACCTACTAGGGGACAGCTTTATCTACATATATACTGGGGAAGATCCTATTACCTACAGGCGGATACTACCTACTGGGGGGCTATTACCTCGTAGGGTGGGGAACTATTACCTACAAGGGGATGGCTTTATTTACATATACACTGGGGGAGGCCCTATTACCTACTGGTGGGCTATTACCTACTGAGGGAAAGCTTTATTTACATATATACTGGGGAGGCCCTATTACTTACTGGGGGGACTATAACCTACTAGGGGACAGCTTTATTTACATATATATATACTGGGGGGGCTATTACCTACTGGGAGAGGCCCTTTTATCTACTGTGGGGCTTTTAGCTACTGGGGGCTATTACCTACTGGGGAGGCTCTTACCTACTGGGGGGCTATTACCTTCTGGGGACAGCTTTATTTACATATTTACTGGGGGAGCCCTATTACCTACTGGTGGGGCTATTACCTACTGGGGTACAGCTTTATTTACATATATATTGGGGGAGGCCCTATTACCTACTGGAGGGCTTTTACCTACTGGGGGATAGCTTTATTTACATATAGACTGGGGAAGACCACATTACCTACTGGGAGGGGGCTATTTCTTTCTGGGGTAGAGGGATATTACCTACTAGGGGACAGCTTTATTTACACATATACTGGGGAAGATCCTAAGACCTACTGAGGGGGATATTACCTACTGCGGAGCTATTCCCTAGTAGGGCGGGGGACTATTACCTACTAGGGGACAGCTTTATTTACATATATACTGGGGGAGGCCCTACTACCTACTGGGGGGCTATTACCTACAGAGGGACAGCTTTATTTGCGTATTTACTGGGGGAGCCCTAAAACCCACTAAGGGGCTATTACCTACTGAAGGGTTATTACCTGCTGGAGACAGCTTTATTTACATACATACTGGGGGAGCCCTATTACTTACTGGGGGCTATTACCTACTGAAGGGGATTATTACCTGCTGGGGACAGCTTTATTTACATATATACTGGGGGAGCCCTATTACCTACTGGGGGGCTATTACCTACTGGGGAAAGCTATATCTACATATATTAAGGGGGGCCCTATTACTAACATGGGACAACTATATCTACACATATACTGGGGGGCCCTATTGCCTACTGAGGGGGCTATTATCTACTGGGGGACATCTATACCTATATACTGGGGGCTCTATTACCTACTGGGGGGCTATTATCTACTGGGGGACATCTATACCGATCTAAGGGGGGACCTATTACCTACATATGAGGCAGCTATACCTACCTACATCCTGGGGGGACCAATTACCTACAGGGGCATATATATCTACCTATATACTGGATGGACCTATTACCTATTGGGGGACAGCTACAGTATAACTACATATATACTGGAGGTCCCTATTACCTACTGGGGTCCCTATTACCTATAGGGGGATAGCTATATCTACCTATATACAGAGGGGCCCTATTGTCTATATACAGGGGAGCAGCTTTATCTACCTATATACTGAAGGGACCTATTATCTAAAGGGGGACAGCTATATTGACCTACATACTGGGGGCCCTATAACCTACTGGGGCTCTCCATGAACTGCTGGGGGACAGCTATATATTTTACAACCTTGTAGGGGACCTGTATACCTACATGTCTACTGGAATAGTATATATACCTACTGAAGCGATCTGTTTACCTACCGGGTAACTATATACTTTCCTAGCTACTGAAAGTGACTGTATACCTACCTACAGGGGCCCCTGTGTACCTACCTTTCTACTGTGGGTTATTATAGAAACTACCTACAGGGGGCCATATATACCATTCAATGTACTGAGGGGGGCTATCTACCAAGGTACCTATATTCCTAGCTACCTACTAATGGGACTTATATACCTACCTACCAAATGGCTATATACATACCTACCTAATGAGGAGACCTATATACCGACCTATTGGTGGGTCTATATACCTCCCTAACTAATGGGGGCCTATACAGGAACAATGGGTGACTCCCCATCCCCCACAGCAAGCACCTGGCTTTCCTATCATAGGAAAGCAGGTTGCTGTGGGGATGGTACGTCTCCAGGCTTTCCTGTATAAAGCCCCATTAGGTAGGAAGATATATAAACCCCCTGTAAGTAGGTAGGTATATAGGTGCTGGAAAAGTGAGGATTCTAAAATGTTTGTGGTAAGTTCTGCGGAGGTGAGTTAGTGAGAAGTCATCATGGTGGTCTGGGCCGGATGGAGAGGTAAAAGAAAAGAAAAAGACTTTCATCAGAGGAGATGTCACCTGTGAGTCACTTTATGTAACTGCAGTGTAATCATCTATGTGTGCAGAGCCTGCATACAACTGGTATCACCACAATATGGTCACTGTATGGTGATGATATATGTCTGCAGAGCACCTGTTAGTCACATGTGGTGGTCGCATTTGGTTATGGTCTGACAGAATTATTTGATCTTTAACCCCTTCACGACCTTGGCCGTATCCATACGTCCAGGTCGTTTGGGGGTTCACGCACCTGGACGTATGGATACTCTGCTTTAGAGTTCGCGCGATCGGCGCGGGGTGTCAGCTGTATATTACAGCTGACATCCCGCAGCGTCGGCCCCGACCCCGGATCGCTCCGGGGGGGGGGGGGGGGGGGGTTAACCCCTTAATTATCGCGACGATCGGGTCGCAATAACTAAGAGAGACGCAGGAGGAGATCGCTCCTCCTGCGTCTCTGTCGGCGGCAGCAGCAGCACGGATCGCACGATCCGTGCAGCTCCTGCCCTCTGACAGACAGCACGGAAGGCAGAGAATGCCTTCCGGGTTGTCTGTGACGTCACGATGCCCGGCCGTGCCCTGTGGGCATGGCCCGGCATCGTGACTGACAGTTGTCATAGGAACCAGTCATAGCAACAAGCTGTGTACTGATTCCAATTGAATGAGAGATCTAAAGATTTCTCATTCAAATCCCCTATGGGGAAAAGTTAAAAAAAAGTGAAAAAGTAAAAAAAAAAAAAAAAAGTAAAAAAAGTGAAAAAAATGTAAAACACAAACACGAAAAATAAAATAAAAAAACGTTACACCGCCTTTTCCCCTTTACAAACGCCAATCGCCTCAAAAAAGATCAAAAATAAATAAAGTACCCATTTTGGTATCGCTGCG
>JAODAL010070922.1:0-15730 GCA_025379985.1 Phyllomedusa bahiana
AAATCACAAAGCCCTCCTAATAATGTAAGACGTACAGGACATGTAGGCACGTACTGTAGGAGGGCAATAACCCCATCACAAGCACCTCATTAATACTTTAAAACAGTAAGGACAGAGTACGCACTGTACTGTAGAGAGGCGTATAACCCTTCACTTTTTACTACTAATACAGTAAAAGGGACGGACTTTAATCCCGACTGTATGTGAAGGGGGCGCTAAAGACCAAAAAAATCATGCTGTCTCCACTAATACATGAAAGAGCATAGGGGCATGTAATACCGCCTGTACTGTGGGAAAGGGGCTTAGACCACCAACATGCATGAACTCACAAATACAATAAGAGCGTACGGACTGTAGACCAACTTTACTGTAGAGAGGGCAATAACCCCAAATCACTGCAGCACTTCACAATAATGGAAGAGCAGTACGGAATGTAGTACCCACGTACTGTAGGGGGCCCTGCTAGACCCCCAAAACTGCTGCACCTCACAAATACAGAGGTTTACAAATAAAAGAAAATGAAAATTAGATGGATAAGGTTGGGCTTTTGTATTTTAAAAACCATACTGGGATAAAAATTCCTAGGAAAGCCATTTTGGGCCATGTTCACAGGGCTTATTTTTGGGCGGTTTGGGAGCCGTACTGGCCCGGTTTGCCTTCAGTACGGCCCCAATCCGTCCAGTATTACGGTAATCCCAGTTCCATAAAACGTGGTTTCCGTCGCCCCTCCCCGCTGGGCAAACCCCCGCGGGGGGAAAATACTGCACATTTTTTTCGGCGCGTACGCATTGTCTATGGGGCGGGGCAGCCCGCCCGCCGCGCCCCCCTGCCCCCGCCCCCGCCCCGCCCCTTATTCAAGCCGTATTGCGGGCGGGATCCGTCGCGCAAATACGGCTTGAATAAGCCGTGTGAACACGGCCTAAGATGAAAATATTGTATCCTGAGGCCAATGTAACTTGAGGGAACACTGTATAAATAGCAATTCTAATATGACCAGCATCAATAAAAATCACACCTGTGTGATTTACATGGATTCTGCCCCAGCAGCGCTACTAGTTATGTTGCCCTCATCCCTAATGATTACAGAAAATCACATGGTGGTACACACCTTGGAGGGGGGAGTGGAGGAAACGAGAACCCCTGTATCCTGCCTGACCATAATCAGTATAGGGCTTTTACTATACATATGTATGCAGGAGTGTAGCTAAAGACTCATGGGCCCGGGTGCAAAACTTCAGCTTCTGGCCCCACTAACCCCGGACACCATCTGTGGCCCAATAGTTTTCAACAGCAGGCTCCGTACTTCAAGTGACGGATGTCTGCGGTGTAGCGCGCTGCAGAAAAATGATTTCAAGGTACTGTCCAACAGAAGAAAATTCATTTCAAATGGAGCCAAGGAAAAACAAGATCTACAGCCAAACTGTCTATTCTCTCTTGTCCACTCCACCCCACCGCCTCTCCCCCCAAAAAATATTGTGGGGTAGACAGAAAAAAATGCAATTGTGCCTTTTGTTTTAGGGGTTTAGTTTTTGTTGGAGTTTAGGTTCAACAGCTTAATTGACTTATCTGTATTTTGCGGGTCAATAAGTGTACAAGAGCCACATTATAACTACTATGTAGTGACTAATATCACCATAATGTTACTGACTAAACCAGTATATCAAGACTAGTAATACCAAAAATAACAATATAAAAGAACCAAAGAATACCACCACATCATGACCACATATCACTACCATAAACAGTTTGAATAATACCATCGTTCTGTTACCGAATATAAACCATTACACTAAGACCACTGTTAATACCATACAGTGACCATATAGTGGTAGATAGCAGTTGTACACAGGGTCTGCAGCTATATAAGTGATAACAGTGCAGTTACATTTAGGGACTCACAGGAGTCGTTCTCGCTCTTCTTTCTTCACCCAGTCCAGACCATCATGACGTTTTCTCCCGGCCACAACTTGTCCCTGTAGACTTTACCACACAAACATGTTAGACTTCAAGCAGTTAAAGTGCCCCTAAACAATTATTGGGCCTCCATTTGTGCCACCAGTAGGTAGGAAAGCACTCCATATAGTAGACCGCCCACCCCAAAATAGACAGGCGGATAGGAAGACGTTTCTTTTAGGTAGGTTAGTCCTTAAAAATTAGTCTGATAAGTAGGCAAACTCTTCCTATTAAGTATGTAAAGTCCCTCTTCAGTTTCGGGCCCCTTCTAGTAGGTAGGTAAGTAGATAGAGCCCCCTCTAGTAGATAGGTAAGTAGATTGGCCCCCCTCTAGTAGATAGGTAAGTAAGTACATAGAGCCCCTTTTAGTAGATATGTAAGTGGATAGGGCCCCCCTGTAGTAGGTAGATGCCTCCTCTAGTAGGTAGGTAAATAGGGTCCCTTCCGGTAGGGAGGCAGGTAGGCAGGTCACTTCTAGTAGGTGGAATGTAGGCAGGTAGATATGGCCCTTTATGGTAGGTAGGTAGATAGGGCCTCTTCAAGTAGGTAGGCAGGTAAGGACTTCCTCCAGTAGGAAGGCAGGTATTCCACCCACCCCCTATTCAAAAAAATAAAAAAAACCTTGTCTCTCCCTTGTTCTCTTGCCAAACACTTGTCTTTGAATCTAGAGCGGGCGCTGTGATATCATCATGCCGCCCACTCAGGGACGCCACTTTCGGTGTTTACTAGACCCCAAGTCTAGGCTTAGGGCCTAGGACAGCCAGTGGCGCAAGGACATCATTACATCGCACCACTGCCTTCATTAGGCTAAGCAGCCCGGAACAGTGGAGGTGGCGGCTGTCCCATAGACCCAGCGAGGCAGCTGAGTGGTGAGATGGGCCTATGGGCCCCTCTAGATAAGGGGCCCAGTCACAAGTGCAAATGCTGCGACACTTCAAGAATTGACATGACGCTTCTTTTTCAGCGCCCAAAACAGCGGCCAAAGAAGTGCGGAAATCATTGTTGTGTGTGAACTACAAACGCTGTTACATAGGAATCAATGAAAATGAACTGGGGGCGTTTGGAGGCTTTTTTGACGCTGATTTGGGTGAGGAAATATTCTGAAAATAGCGGCAAAATCAGCCGTGTGAACTTATCCTTTGGTATCTTAGATATAACATTCAAGAAAATAAAATGTTGCTCCCAGACAGCTTTATTCATGAATTACAGCCTCTGTTCTCATATTCTTTTGGGCCTTGTGACCTGCACTCAGTCTCTGCCAAATACACATTGTCTACTGTCACCTTCTCTAAGGATTCCTATGTGAGGCTGAGTGTGAATCCTATAGGAATGCTTAGAGAAGGTGACCTCCGGTTAGCAAAACAGACAAGCAGACTTGTGCATATATCATAGCATGTGTGACAGTTTATCGGCATATCAATCATACTTGCCAACTTTAGCAAGTGGCCTTCAGGGAGATTTTGAATTGCAGCTTGATGGTTTGAATGGGCCACACCCCCTATTTTACATGACACACCCTCTTTTGCATAAAGCTAAACCCCCTTGTCACATCTGTTAACAGTTTTGGAGGAAAGGATGCATTCAGCTTTACTGGACGTTGGATCTCCTAACCAGCATCCAAGCTGGGTAACAGCACACCAATCAGCTTTCCTTCAGAACCGCGCTACAATGTGGTCCCTCTGCACCAGGTGATGTCAGGGCGGCATCTCACGATGCTTTACCCTGGCACCACCACTATGTAAAGAGCAACCCACAGCCAGTAAGAAAGTGCTCAGATGTATAAAGTGGTTTATCTGCCATATAGCCTGAGGCTAAAACTGACCAAACATGGTCAACTTGTGACTGTGCTGGGCCTCTTTTCTATATAGCACGCGGCGCATTTTTGGAGAGTTTTTCGCATAATTTTTGCCCTGGCTATTAATTTGTATAGGTGGAAACCTCGTCCAAAACCTCATTAAAACCTCATCTAAAACCTCTTCTCAAGAAGTGTTTTAAGTGAGGTTTTGATGCTGTTATAGGCGCAAAACAATCAGCATCCAAAGAAGGCCATGTGAACATATCCTAATAGGCTGCCCAAGACTGTATTCTAACAGTTACCAGTACTTGACAAGGTCGGTACAAATAATACACCGGCACTGGCCCCCTGGCAGTAAAACCGTCCCTGCCGGTGGTTTACCAGATTGATGGCAAACCTACCATAGCAGAAGATTTACCAACTCTTCAGGGAGCCCGGGAGGATTCCCTCTTTTCAAGGAGTCTCCCTGACCATCAGGGAGAGTTGGTAAATATGATATACAGTGGGTGCGGAAAGTATTCAGACCCCTTTAAATTTTTCACACTTTCTTTCTTTGCAGCCACTTGGTAAGATTCAAAAAGTTAATTTTTTTGCTCATTAATGTACACTCTCCAACCCCCCCCTCCCCCCATCTTGAAAGAAAAAAACAGAAATGTAGAGTTTTATTAAACAAGAAAAACTGAAATATGACATGGTCATAAGCATTCAGACCCTTTGCTGTGACACTCATTTACTGTAACTCACATGCTGTTCATTTCCTTCTGATCCTCCTTGAGATGTTTCTACTCCTTCATTGGAGTCCAGCTGTGTTTAATTAAACTGATTGGACTTGATTAGGAGAGGCACACAATTGTCTATATAAGACCTCACAGCCCACAGTGCATGTCAGAGCACATGAGGTCTAACGAACTGCCCAAGGATCTCATAGACAGAATTGTGGCTTGGCCAGATCTGGCCAAGGTTACAAAAGAATTTCTGCAGCACTCAAGGTTCCTAATAGCACAGTGGCCTCCATAATCCTTAAATGGAAGAAGTTTGGGACGACCACAACTCTTCTTTGACCTGGCCATCCAGCCAAACTAAGCAATCGTGGGAGAAGAGCCTTGGTGAGAGAGTTAAAGAAGATCCCCAAGATCACTGTGGCTGAGCTCCAGAGATGCAGTAGGGAGATGAGAGAAAGTTCCACAAAGTCAACTATCACTGCAGCCTCCACCAGTCAGGCTTTATGTGCAGAGAGTGCTGACGGGCCGGACGGAAGCCTCTCCTCAGTGCGAGACATATGAAGGAGCCGCAGACGGAAGCCTCTCCTCAGTAGCAAAGACATAGGAAAGCCCGCAGACTGGAAAGCCATCGTTCCTCAGTGCAAAACATAGGAAAGCCGCAGACAGTTTGCAAAAAAACACATGAAGGATCCCAGACTATGAGAACTAAGATTCTCTGGTCTGATAAGATGAAGATTGAACTTTTTGGTGTTAATTGTAAACGGTGGAGAAAACCAGGCCCTGCTCATCACCTGCCCAATACGATCCCAACAGTGACACATGGTGGTGGCAGCATCATGCTATGGGGGTGTTTTTCAGCCGCAGGGACAGGACAACTGGTTGCCCACTGAAGGAAAGATGAATGCGGCCAAGTACAGAGAGATCCTGGATGAAAACCTCTTCCAGACGCTCTGGACCTCAGACTGGGCCGAAGGTTCATCTTCCAACAAGACAATGACCCTAAGCACACAGCAAAAATAACAAAACAGAGGCTTCAGAACAACTCTGTGCCCATTCTTGACTGACCCAGCCAGAGCCCTGACCTGAACCTAATTGAGCTTCTCTGGAGAGACTTGAAAATGGCTCCACCAATGTTCACCATCCAACCTGAGGGAACTGGAGAGGATCTGCAAGAAAAAATGGCTGAGTATCCCCAAATCCAGGTGTGAAAAACTTGTTACATCATTCCCAAGAAAACTCATGGCTGTACTAGCTCTAAAGGTGCTTCTACTCAATACTGAGCAAAGGGTCTGAATACTTATGAGCATGTGATATTTCAGTTTTTCTTGTATGATAAATTTGCAAAAATATATACATTTCTGTTTTTTTTCAAGATGGAGGAGCAGAGTGTACATTAATCAGCAAAAAAAAAAAAAACTTTTTTGATATTACCAAATGGCTGCAATGAAACAAATAGTGAAAAATTTAAAGGGGTCTGAATACTTTCCGTACCCACTGTAAATGTTACAATTTCATTTGTGCAAAAATTTGCTATTTATTTCCTATTTTTGCACTTCTCAATACACTTATAAAGAAAAAAAGCAGGTCTTAATAAGAGAGGTACATGATCTCTTGGCAGGTTTACTATAATTGACACCAAAAATTCGATAAATTGAAGGGCTCCAGTTTAAAGGTGGTGAAGATTTTAGTTTCATGTGCACGGACCGTATCAGTGGCAAATTTATTAAGGGGCATGAACCTTCAATGTATAGTAGATAAAACCCAGCATTAGCAATGTTAGTCTTTGATACATTTCTCCCTGTGCATTTAGGAGACTCTGAGCGGAGGTCACTGAGCAGAGAGAGATTGCAAAATAACCACTGTTTGCAATGTGGACAGCATGTTGATGCGCTGGGAGTAACTCAATAAGGTCCTGGTAGGTTGTCACAGGTATCTGGAGCCGACTACATCCCACAGCTGCGTGAGGATCCATAGAGACAACACCACCATCCAGGGGCCCCACAGCTGCTGGAGGGGCCATAGATCCAGCACCACCATCCAGGGGCCCCACAGATGATGGAGGGCCAAAGAGCCAACACCACCAGCCAGGGGCCCCGCCAGCTGCGGAAGGGGCCAGAGAGACAAAAACACCATCCAGGGGCCCCACAGCTGCTGGAGGGTCCATGGAGCAAACATCACCATCCAGGGGCTCACGCAGCTACTGGAGGGTCCATAGAGCCAACACCAACATCCAGGGGCTCCCACAGCTGCTGGATGGTCAGAGCCAACACCACCATCCAGAGGCTCCACAGCTGCTGGAGGGGCCATAGAGCCAACACCACCATCCAGGGGCCCCACAGCTGCTGGAGGGTCCATAGAGCCAACAACACCATCCAGGGGCTCCCACAGCTGCTGGAGGTTCCATAGAGCCAACACCACCATCCAGGGGCTCCCACAGCTGCTGGAGGGTCCATAGAGCATAACACCACCATCCAGGGGCCCCACAGCTGCTGGAGGGTCCATAGAGCCAACACCTACCATCCGGGGGCCCCAAGCGCTGGAGGGTCCAAAGAGCCAACACCCCCCAACCGGGGCCCCCACACCAGCTGGAGGGTCCATAGAGAAAACACCACCCATCCAGGGCCCCAAAACAGCTCTGGAGGGTCCATAGAGCCCAAACCCCACATCCAGGGGCCCCAAGCTGCTGGAGGGTCCATAGAGCCAACACCACCATCCAGAGGCTCCCCCAGTTATTGGAGGGGCCATAGAGCCAACACCACCATCCAGGGGTTCCCACAGCTGCTCAATTGGGTTCAAGTTTGGGGAAATAGAGGTTGTGTTAGTATGTGGAGGTCTTGGTCACGCTCTTCCAAACAATGTCAGACAACTCTAACCATGTGACATCTCGCATTGTCTTGCTGGAAGATCCACCTGAGGGAAGACAATCGACATGTATGGGTGTAATTGATATGCAAGGATGAGTGATCGACTGAGAGTGCTTTCCACATGGATGAGTGGCCCAAAGAATGCCACAACCATAATGCTGCCACCACCAGCTTGTTTGTGTTCTTCTAGCAATGGTTGCAGTATATTTGTTCAATAATGTTTCTCCCCTGACTCGACAATGTCAATTAAGCAGAAAATGTGACTTATCAGAGAAGGTAACCCTTTGCCAATCAGCATAGGTAAAATCCTGATACTGCCATGAAAATTGAAGCCTAAGCCGGCTTTTTACCGGAGCAGTCTTAGAGTTGAGAGGGATGACTGCTCCCACATATCCATCCAGGGTTTTCCCTGGCCTATAAAGCCTGGAGTTGAAATGGGAAGGTCTGCGATGTTGGTCTCTGGACAAAACCATCCACTGCACTGTGAGAGACTGTTATGGTGAGCAAGAGCAGTTTATGTTAACCCTTTTCCAGGAACCTGGACGAAGGATTTTAAACTTTTTCCCGCTTTAGGGGAAGGCTTTTTTTTGTTTTACATATAAAAAAATATTTTTTTGTTATGTGTAATATGTATATTTGAACAAATATGTACATAGAAGGTGATAATGAGGATAGTGCACTTTGATTGTGTGCGCTGGTGTTTTAACCACCTTTGCACTGATAAGGTCTGCAGCTATGTGTCACGGTTGATGGTGTAAGCCACGCCAGGGAACGGAGTCTAATTAGAACCCGGTTATCACCAGAGCCTGCCG
The DNA here is from genome assembly GCA_025379985.1 of Phyllomedusa bahiana. NCBI lineage: Eukaryota > Metazoa > Chordata > Amphibia > Anura > Hylidae > Phyllomedusa > Phyllomedusa bahiana. The sequence continues at coordinate 8,147 of JAODAL010070922.1, forward strand.
CAAAGCGGGATGGACTTGCTGCGGCAGAAAATTACCAGGTCGCTTCCACTGGCAGGACTTGGTTGCAGCGGCAGCCAAGGTAGTGCGTGGTACAGAATCGTGAGACGTAGATGTAGTCGGGGACAGGCAGTAGGTCAGGACAGGCGGCAGAGGTTCGTGGTCGAGGACGGAAGCAGAATGGTACGGTAGACGGAGAACACGGACAAGGCACAAGAAACGCTTTCTTTAAAGGCTGATAGGCACTAAAGATCCGGCAGTGGGCTGCCGGGGGTGGAGCCCTTATATAGGGCCAGCGGCCGGTAATGACCAATTACCGGCGCACTGGCCCTTTAAATTTGAAGAAGACGGCGCACGCCCAAAGGAGCGGGGGGCCCCGCGCACCGCTGGCACAAGGGCGAGGAATAGGGGCGCGGTCGGGGTGATACGGGGCGATTTCCCCACGGGCCCAAGGGACGGACCACAGGCTACCCCACTCCCGGCAGGGAGCGGGCAAAGGTGGATCGCCCGCACCCCCCTCCCCCAGGTTTCGGCGCCATCCATGACACTACGTTGGAGAAAACTGGAGACAGGTATAATAGACATATTTCCATTTTGGGTTCAGTAGTGGTTAATGTGTTGTGTTGTAAGTCTGTAAGTCCGTTCCAAAAAAGGGGTAATCTACACTTCTGCCAGCAGTGAAGTAGAGCAGGCTAAAGGCAGAACAATAGCCAACTGTACTCACAGAAAGAAGGAGAAAGAAAGACAGAGGAAAAGCACAAAGAAAGAAAGGCAGAGAAGGAAATACAAGGTAGACATAGATTGACAGAGACTGAGGAACAAAGTCAGAAGAAACAGACAGATTTAGAGATGGGAGAATTGATTCTAACGAAGTGGAATTCGTTTAGAATTTCAGGAAAACTTCGGTTCTGAACGAAGTCGAAGTTTGGGGTACTTTGGGTGAACGATTTGATTGATAAAATGGCTGCGAGCAAAATGGCGTTACATGGGGCAAAGAACTCGGAGGAAGAAGGGCAAAGCCTGCATACATGTCAGAGATGAGCCAATCAGAGACCGGCGGGATTCTGTGACGTCACCGGCACTAAAAATAAGTACGGGCGCGACGCGGGGAGCTCATACCGCTCTCACTGTACTGATTGGGGAAGGTGCTGCTGCGGCTGCTTATGTTAACTGATACTAAAGAAGTCATTTTTATACAGCGATTTTTGGGGGGTGTCTCAGCTTGTCTCAGAGACTGCTTCTCTTAACGTTCTATTTCTGATTTTTTGGGGTATTGGATCTGAAGTCCAGTGTGTGTCCAATGCAGTGCATATACATTTTAATGCTATCTGCTCACAGCACATTGAATATTCAAGGGTGATCTAAACCTGTTCCTGTTGTATCATTTAAAGAAACAGCGTTTTTACAATACAAATACCACTTCATTTTTTGGCTGCTCAATTCCCTTTTGCGCAATTATCATCCAGGGGTTAATTAAGCGTTGTTTCTGCTGTTGTGGTGACTAAAATAAACCGTCTTTTTTACCGCCAAAAAAGACATTTTGCCTGTAGCATAATTCACAAGCGAAGGGTAATACAAATTTTTTTCTTTTTGTGTAGCGTAAAATACACGCCATTGTAACACGCTACAAAGCTGGTAGTTTTTGGCTGCTCAATTTCTTTTTTCGCAATTTACATCCAGGGTTAATTAAGCATTGTTCTGCTGTTGTACTTAGTAAAAGAAACGTTCTTTTTCACTGCCAAAGAAGCAATTTTGCCTGTAGCCTAATTCATATCCGAAGGTTAATTAAGCCTGTTTGTGCTTTTACATTCAGTAAAAATACACAGTTTTTTTTAAACGACACATACAAGTACATTTTTCCTAGCCTTTTTGTGGAGCGCAATTTATATCCAAGGGTTACCCAAGCTTGTTACTGGGTTGATTTGGAGTCAAATACAGGGTGTGTATTTATCATATAAAGATATCTTCATCAAACAGTGTCTGTACATTTTAGAACAAACAGTATGTCAGACAGAGAGGTGGCAGGCTCTTCACCTGCGAGTGGCAGTGGCACAAACATTCCAGGCCCAGGTCCAGCACAGCAAGGGGACGTCGCAGCAGGGGTCACTCGGTGAGGCCACAACTGCCGCTGTCATCTAGCGGCCGGTGTTGTTCAGAAACCCAATGGTTCTTGATTGGTTGACTAGGTCATCCACTTCCTCTCAGATGACATCTGACAACGCCAGCCAAGAGTCGGTGGGAACGTCAGACACAACCCTTAGTTGGGATGGCCCGGAGCAGGTCAGCGGCCCTCACCTGTCCTCAACCCGGCTCTGTCCCATCCGGTTCCCTAGCCAGAGATCTACTATGTGGTCTGGGGTCAGCGCCACTATTAGCGAGGATGAACAATTTGGGGAGGGGGAGTCAGCAGCAAATTGGCAGCGAAGAAATGGGGCCAATAAACCTCTGCTTCTTGCAGTAGGCGGCAAAGTATAGATGTTGAGAGTGGCATGGGATCAGTTGCAGGGGTCACCCCCTCTGAAACCAAGACCAGTGATGGGGACAGCAGTAGATGAAACAAAATAGAATGATTAGCCGACCGCCTTGGCCGGGGAGCAAGGGGGCATCATCGTCGGGAAAAAAGGGGGCCCAGCTTGCGTGTCAGGCAGGGGCACACCAGCAAGGGGGGTTTGGGGCCGTGAGTCCCCCGGATGCAGCATGTGAGGTGGGGCCCAAAGGGGCCAGGGGAAAAAACCCCCCCTTTTCGCAGGTCCAAGAAAGGGGGCGGCACGGGGGCTCAGCGGGGCAGGGGGCGGCAGTAGTCCCAGTGGGGGAGCGTTGGGGGTAAAATCACTACTCGGCGGTGTGGCAGTTCTTTTGCTAAGACACCGGGGGACCGAATATGGGTATAGTAAAATCTGAGGGGTGGGGGGCCCGGGGGGGGGGGAAAAGTGGCCCGGGCCCCACCATCTGGTGGCCTGGGGGAAACGTGGCCAGATGTGGTGGGCCATCCTCCGCCGCAGCAACAGCAGCACACGCCCAGTGGCACGCATGCCATTAACCAGTCAAGGCTCCACCCCCTCTGCAAAAGGGACTGTGTCTCTTTTCCATCATCCCCCGGCCCCAATGCTCCTCTCCTCACACTCATGGCGCCAGCAGTCGTTCAGCGAGCGATTCAAAGAGACAACGTATGCGCCAAACCCATCCTAAGGTGCAGAACTGACCTGCTCCTGCCAAGGTTTGTTGCCTGCAGTCCCCCCTTTTTCCCAAAATGGTGCCGCACTTTTTCAGAAAAACTAAGGGCTTGGCCGAGCCGAGATAAAAAAAATAAAATAATCTTTTTTCAAAAAGCGCCAACATTTTCCGCAGCACTTTAAAATTTAGAGGTATACATACTCTTTACCATTAAAAGTACTTACAAATGAGACACAAGGTGTGAGGGCCCTGCCGTGGCGCTTACAATCTTAGGGTAGGGTGAAACATACGGTAAGAAGTCCAAGTTTACAATGGCCGGCCAGTTACAAAAATAGGGTGGTTTACATGAAAAATGGATAAACCTGCCCCCCCGAATGGAGAGTTCCAAGCGGTAATTACTTTCCAAAAAAGGCAGTACCACACTTAAAATAGTAAACAGAAGGTGGGCCAGTCCTTGGCTTACGGTTGTTCCAAGGGCAGGGCAGCGCGGACGTCGGAGCTGAAACACGGCGGGGCCAGTACATGTCCTTTTTGGGCCCAGGGGGGGAATGTGTTTTCCTGCCCGGGCACACCAACAACTTGGACAGGAGAGGGCCTTTCTCCCCCAACGTTGTCAAACTGGGGCTCCGCGCCAAGTCCCCCCTCCTCCTCCAAAACCACCACCACCATCTCACCCCTCCACAAGCCCTTTCCATCATACCAAGTGTGGGGCACAGCGGTCACCAGTCTACACCTGGCTTCCTCGGCGAACAAAGTCACACAGGGGGGGAACTCTCCACGTCATTTGCAGCAAAAAATCAAACCCGCCCAACTAAAATCGAACCAGGTACGGACAAGGGAGGAACGGGGCCCCCGCTGCACAGAGGGGGGATGGCCATGCCCCCGCATGGTGCAGGTTCAAAACTGGTTTTGAAAAGGTTCCCGAAGTCTTCCCCGATCTTTAGAAGATTCGAAAATGCCAGGAAACGGGATGCACTTCATCCTTCCACAAAGCCAGGGCACCCTCCAATTTCAGCGGCAGAACGGGCCCCCCCCCAACACCTCGATATGCATGTTTTCACCCCGGGAAATTTCCCGCCTGCACTGTTGGGCCGACTGTAGAACAAGAAAGGGCCCTTTAAAAATTTTTTATGATCCAGGCGGATAGGAGAACTCCCCTGATAACTTTGATGTCAGCCATGGACTCACGTACACCTGCCGTTTTTTAGGCCCTTTAGGGGGCGACGTTATTTTTCAGTCGCCAGGACTACGGGAGGAAAACGTCATTTCCCCTTTCTTCATGTCCTGGAACAATGCTGAAAAATCTGTCTGGGAGGGGACTGGGGGACAAGGACTACATCTCGTGGCCACGATCCGGGGGGGGACTGAAATGGGGGAGGAGGGAGGACATTGGAGCATAACATTGTCTGGGGAAAAGAGGGATTTTCTACCCAGGTCACAAGAGAGGAGGAGCAGGACAGCTGGAGGGGGTAATGAGATGAGGAAGACGGGGCAGATGCCCCCCGCAAGCACCAGGGCAGTATACAGGGGGAATGGAGGCAGGGGCCCCTCGAAGTCCTTGTGCAATAGCCCGCGAAATGCTGAAATTTCCGGGCATGACAGCCAAAGTCACATCCGGCAAGGGATGACTTCTGGCTCCCACCCTTTTGGCCCCCGCACCGGGGTCCAAAATGGACCTTTTTTCCCCCCAGTATTGAAGGGGGGAGGACAAACCAAACATGGAAAATCCTCCTAGTCATTTGGCCGCTTCCTATGTGCGGCATCGCCCCCCTGACAGATCGACGGGGGGTTTTCAGCACCACGACTACTGCCGCGGCTGCGGGGGGAAGATGGGGGGTAGGGCAGACCTCCCCATCCACAACCTGTCGGGAGTCACTGATGGCAGTTCCTTCACCCCCCCCTAGTAGGGGGGCAGTCCCCCGCACAGCACAGGACCGGGAGCGGCCCCTGAACCAACATGGGGGCCACTGCCACCCCATTAAAGATCCGCTGGACTACTGGCCCAAAATGGATGTTGGCCCAACTTTCTGAGTTTGCAGTAGAGAACGTCCTGCCCGGCCATATGGGCATCGAGCGGTGTTCATGGGCGAGGGGTCATCGTACCCCAAGGGAACCCGCTTGCCCCGGGGAAATTTTGGAACGACGACCTTTGTCAAATGAAAACAGGCGTGGATCGGGCCCGGATTTCCACACCCAATGCCTTAGGGGTCGATTACATCAGCCATGACGTCCACCCAAACTGGAGAAATGAGTCTGGGGTTTAAACTACCTGCCTCACCACTATTCTGAAGCCGCCCCCCCCCTGGGCCACACATCTGCTGCCCGTTTCTCCATCTCCACCAACCCCTCTTTACCAGGGGCTGGTATTGCCACCCACCTCCACACTCGTCATTTGCCACTGTCTGACCCATGCTGCTGCTATGGCTGTTGCCGTGACCTCCACACTCCTTCCCTGGTTCCATTTTTTGACCTCATCGCGCTGCCGTAACCTCCAACTCTGCATTTTTGGCCACTCTGTCCCTACAAAAGTTTTTGCCCCCCGAAATGTTCAAATTTGCCACGTCTGACCTCAGCTCGCTGCCCCCACCTCCACACTCTGTCATTTGCCACTCTGTGCCCACTACGTTTTTCCACCCCAGAAATGCAATTGTGCCACTGTCTGACCCATGCGCTCTGCCGTCACCTCCACACTCTTTCATTTGGGCCCCTCGGGGCCACTACGTTTTGCCACCTCCAGAATGTCATTGGGCCACGTTTTACCTCAAGCTCCGTGGCTGCCGCCGTCACCTCCACACTCTGTCACGATGTTTCCACCTGGCCTCAGCTTTTTTTTTTTTTCCAGTTTTTCGCTGCCATGATTTTACGGGCTACATCCCCCCTTCTGTTTTTTTGGCCCGGGGTTTTGCCCTCTTAAGTGCCCGGGAAATTTTTACAGTAAAGGGCGTTTCTAAGACCCGGCGGAAAGTCATGTGCGGGGCCCAAACAAAAACACAACATTGAAATAAGCCCAAACCCAAGGGCTCCCCTGCATTTTTAAAAACAGGCCAAACTTTCAAACCGCACCCTGCGGGCCCTCGGGCACCCTTTTAAATAGCTTTTTTTTTAACGCGATTTGCCCCGAAGTAAATCGGTTCTTAAAATTTTTTTTTTGTGGGGAAATTCGTCAAAATTGACCAAAACCGAATTTTGAAAAAATTCGCCCTTTCCTAGACAGTTTTGGGGAAAACTGCCCCTGAAGGAGGAAAGAGAAAGGGGCAAAAAAGACTATTATCCCAGAAGATTGCCACCGGGAAAGCTTACTTTGGAGATTATTCCTAGGGAATAAACTGCGACCCCCAGGCCAGGAAATCTAGAGCAACAAACCCCAGTACAGGGAAAATTGCTGAATAAAAAATTTACGGAACAAAAAAGGGATTTTCTGATTATGAACGAATGTCTATCATGTAAATGTGAACGAAAGGGTTTTTCCCCCCCCAATTAAACAAAACTTGAAATAAAACCCAAGAAACCCCAACCCCAAAGAGTCAAATTTAAAATACTTCGAAAATGACCACTCCCGGAAAACCCCCAGCAGCACCACTGGTAGGTCTAACAGAAACTAAATCCACACACTCCCAATCCATTTGCACCGCTTCCCGGGCCACCTGTGTATACCGCACCTTACACGTTGTGTAGTGTTCTGCCATTTTTACTATATTCCAATGAATATACTACAGAAAGTAAGGTTGCGGGTAAAAATCAAGCCTTTAAATTACAGAATGTTTTTCCTTTCCAAACCCGCAAAAGGGGGATGCTAAATTAACAGTGGAAAAAAAAAACCCCTAAACAACCTTTAACTAAATCTAATATATATCACCCATACATTACAGTCACAGACATGCATAAACTAAGACTGTATGCCTTTATATAATTAAACTGCTTTTACTTTGCAGCAATAATTTGCATTATCACTGACCGAGTTTTTCCTATGGGAAATAAAGAAAGAGAAACTTTTCTTCAGGGAAAAGGGGGTGGGAAAGCCCAGGGCTCCAGGAAATTTGACGTGGGGTAATGCCAGACTGGGGAGGGTTTTTCCGTTTAAAGTGAGGGAGTAAAAACAATAATTTTTTTCCGAGCTTTTTTCCGTGTTCACATTTTCACAAGCTTCTCATTGAAAGTTTTTTTGGCACTCAATCCCTAAATACAAAGTCCAAAAAAGTCACAGAGCCAAAGGGTTTCAGGGGCTGATTTTGGGGGAAAGGGGCCCCCAAACCCACTCAATTTAAAACCCTTGGGTTTAAACCCCTCGTTTTCATATAAATGTTATGCCGAGCCCTCCCAAACTATTTAAATGTTCCCCTTTTTTGAAGAACACTGAACCCCAGGGCATAAAGAAACTCCATTTTTTTGTGCACTTGAAGACTTCCCATTGTC
>JAODAL010070923.1:0-15730 GCA_025379985.1 Phyllomedusa bahiana
TTTTCCCTTAAATTTTTTCCAATATTTAAATTATTTTAATATAATAATAAAATATTATATATATATATATATAAAAAATGGAGACATCCAACACAGAGCTCGATCCGGCGCTCCGAGATGAAAGGAACAGCGATCTCTCACTAGCTTTGGTAGAAACAAACTCACTTTTATTGTCTAAAAGTGTAACATCCTCTTGCCGACACACAATTAAAACAAATAGATTTAAAAGCTCAATGCTTTTATATATATTAGGTATATTGTTATCCACCATATCAATGGGGATAATATTAAAAACTGAAAAATCTTTATTATGTACTTCTCAGTTTTCATTTTTTTCAGTTTTTAATAGTATCCCCCATTGATATGGTGGATAACGATATACCTAATCGCTCTCCGGTTTTACAAAAAAAAGAAATGTTTTGGATCTTTACATTGCAAACCCTAAAGCCAAAAGGATTAAATGGAGGTTTTTGAAGTCATTTAATATTACCAATTTTTCCCGGGATACATATAGCGAAATATGAATAAAAGTGAGTTTGTTTCTACCAAAGCTAGTGAGAGATCGCTGTTCCTTTCATCTCGGAGCGCCGGATCCAGCTCCATTTTGGATATCTCTATTGTTTCTGCCAAGGTCCAGTCGGGACTTGTGTACATATTTGGATCCAGGCTGCTATCTTCAGGGCGATGGTACCAATAGCCCTAGAAGCTTTCTGGAGTGTTGTGCCTCTTTGGATTGCACAACCTCATCAGGTGAGAGCCTTTCATCATTATTTTATTTATTTATTTAATATTTTAACGGCATTACACTATTGTGCGCCCTTCCCCCCCCCTTTTCTTTTTCATCTACACTATAAACTAACTAACTATATATATATTATATATATAATATATATATATATATATATATATATATATATATATTATATATATATATATATATAATCCCCAACGAGAGAGAAAAAAAAACACAACAACAAAAAAAACAAACAGATGTGCCCATTGGTTTAGAAATGACTTCATAGCTTGATGCATATACTGTGGATCACAACATTCGCCAATAGAATCTTATAGTAGCATTTGAGGTCATCCAAAATCTGGTTGTAGTAAGCCTGGCAATGAACACCACCCTAGAAACAGTCATCTTGATAGGATTAGGACCTTTTCAATATTCATCACCTCAAATTACACGTATGGTTGGAGGAGGTGGAATCTGATTACAATTCTTTGATGAGGAATTTCATGATGTTTGTAAAGGGATCAAAGCTCAGTTATTCAGTTACATTGTCCAAAATCCCCCACTTCATCTCACACGTATCCCCACCATGATATATCCTATAGTGATAGAGGAGAATTCTCAATTTAGTGTACCTGAAGCTAAAGATTTGGCGTTCTGTAACAAAAGTTTCAATCTCACTGATACACTGCATGTGCAGTATACATATATAGGATGAGCAGGGGTATAAACTACCCCAAAAATGTCACAACGTACCAGCAATACAATTAAAGCTGTTTTCTCACTAGACAGATCATATCTGTAATGATGGGAACAGTAAAAATAAGCACTTTTGTAATTGGTTTGTATGACCTAAACAATCATTTAGAATAGCAGCCATTGGTTATTCTAGAAGGCTAAGTCTACACTGCATTGAACAAAAAAAAAAACCAAAAAAAAAAAAACCTCCTCACTGAAAAACCAAAATCCTAAAACCTTTATAAAATGAAGTTTTTTTTGTCCAGTGCATGTCAAAAACTCCTCAAAAAAGGCCTTTTTGATGCATTTTTTTTCTATAATTGCTGTTGATTTCTGCAAAAAAGCACCAAAAAACACCACCAATAGTCAATTTTTTGCAACATAAAAAAAAGTTCTGTGGAAACATAACATTTTTACTATTGAAGTCTATTAGACCTGTTTTCAGTCATTTTTTCAGCGTATTTCAATGTTTAGAAAATGAAAAAACAGCCATTTGTGTGCAGTGTAGACATAGCCACGTGTCTAGAGCTAAATATGAAGTCTGGGAGTCGGGCCGCGCCCCCTTTGCTGTTTTGGCTGCCTGCACTGTGTTCTTACTCCCATCTGAGCGGTGTAAAAATGAAACCGGCTACCTCAGATCTCTGGGCTGGCTGCGTCTGATAAAAGCTGCCTGAGCTCCTCTCTATGCTCCTTTCCCAGTGACAGCTCTATGTGGAGGATCTGGGCTATAACAGAGTCTCTAACTGCTAGATTCACCCTCTCTTCCCATACAGCACACATATAATATACTCGACTCCTCCTCTACCTCCTGTCTGATAATAGAGGGTGGAGCAGAACTCATTTCTCGCATGTGTTTAATCATTTCAGGCTGTATGTATAACTTTTTACACCAATGCAGGTGTTCTGGTTACAAGGAACTTGTGAAGGGAGGGGACAGCTCAGCAGACATGAGAACTGACCACTGCAGGAGGTCTGAAGAGCTGCAACATCCTCTCTTTCCCACTGCTCACACAGAATACGACGACGACTAAGGAGAGAGCAGGTAGGTGTTGTGATGATGTTACCAGTCTTCAGTGAGGGAAGACTCACCTACTGGGAGGAGAGACCTGCCACTGGCTTTGAAGCTGTAAGACAGAGAAATATCTCAGGTTTGCGAAAGCCTGTGGCGAGAAAACCCCTTTAGCCGTTTGCTTCCTCTGCCATAGATTTTATACACTTTGTCTCAAAAGGAGACAAAACATATTTTAGGATTGTATTTCCTCTTAAAATCAAAAATTTAGTTATATGTAACATTTCTCCAAGGTAAGAAAATCCCACTTAAGGACCCGTCTACATAGCAAGGATTTATGGTCTGTTTTTGATACTGATTTTCAAAACCTTAACAGACGGTAAAACCATCATCATAGACCTTAATATAAAATCAGAGTTATAGTCTACCTAATCTGATTTCAAAACGTTTCAAATTTTTTGAAAAAAAAACAAAACAAAAAACACCACCATGTTCATTCTTGCGCCGAATTTCACTAAGAAAATTTACTATTAAGTCAAAGGTATAGCATGAAAAATTACCAGTTAGCCTTGTGGTTGTTTTTTTGGCATGGATCCACGTAAAAAAAAAAAAAAAAAAAAAAAGGATAATGCTCTGATATACTGTCTGACACTATTGAAAAACCGAATCCGAAAACGGCACCAACAGCACGACAGTATAAAATACTCTGTAACTTCAGAATCAGACAAGTATTTTGTCATTCACCATGTGGATGCACCAGAAAGAAGGCTCTCCACTTTGGACAACTTGACCACAAAGTGTACTCCTATTGCGGGGCACAAACTCTCTGGAGTGCCATTGTAGAAGTTAGAATTACACAGCGCTCACTGAAAACACTGGGTTGTGTTTAATGCACATGTCCTCCACAGTAAGACACACGCTTCAAATCACTCTACTCTACCCAAAAGAGGAGGATCCTCCACAAAGGACCGCTCTCATTCATCTTTTAAAAGGTATGTGTAAATGGGCTCGCTAAACCGGAGAGCCCCTTTAGTTGCATATAAAAAAAGAGTCATAAGCCAACATGGTATCCCTCTCCAGCAAAGGTTACTGCAGGATATGCTGGGATTTGTAGAGTCCCATGTATTAACATGGGAATCCTGATCTAATCTACCGATGCAGAGAGCCTTCAATAGCCATCGGTGCCAGCTTTGCCGTCACTGGTCCTGGTGGCCTTTCCCACTTAGTCTCTCTTTTTCTGGTTACTTCAAATAACAGCTGCCAAGAAAGTGCAACCTGCAAAGTAAGCACCTGCATCCTATTCTTGCTGTGCACACAAGACTGTACTATGCAGTCATTTCACACATCATCATCTATGGCAGAAAAGCACATGGTGAATAACGTTCTACAGAAGCCAGATTCAAATGGGGTATTTTTTAAAAGGAAAATTATGGTGGAAATCAGGGGGACAACCTCAGATTTCTGTTCCATATCTAAACTTTTTTATTTTTAAACATGAAGATATCACTACATTTTGGTACAGACATTAGCCCCATCCAATAGGGCTAATCTGAGCCTTATGTTCTACGCTGAAAACAAGTAGATCATACTATGTGCACCAATGCGGTTTGTTCCCATTGAAGCCAATGGAACACTTTATATGCATTTTTTCATGCTCTATTTACGCACCAAAACGCTTTTACAAAATTTGTACATGAACCCAGTCTTATGCTAGATTCACACAGTGGAAAGCCAAGGCACAACCTCTGCGATTTTTAATGGCAATTATTGCAATGCAAGATGCAGAACAAAAATGCACCCTGTGCATCAATAACGCTAGTTAACACTCATGGCATCATGGCAATGAGACACATACCATGCATTTATCCAAGCATATTTTAAGGCCATGTTCACACGGCTTAATCCTGACAGGTGCTATGGGAACACACATCGGTGATCTCTCAGGTGAACGCCGCTGTGTGTTCCTCATTGCCGGCAGTGATAAACTCACTGCTCATTGTTAGATTCGTCTCTGGGTCCGTTCTGACAAACCCAGAGAGGCATCAAAAAAGCAAATGTGTATACAGAGGCAAGACGCCATGTGAACATAGCCTTAAAAGTTGATATCACCCCCCCCTTTCTCCATTTTACAAATAAAATAAATAAAATAGTTCAAAAAAGAAAAAACCTCCCACATATAAAGATAACAGGAATAACAACTATCAAAACTGCAAGCAAAAAGAAAAATATTCCTTTAAAATATACCTTTTATTAGAAACGACTAAAAATATCTACCTATAAATATTAACTAAGGGACATACGAAGGAGAGACAGTATAACTGGAAACTTTCAGCGCGACATTAGTGTATGGCGTCCCACACATTAATGTCGCGCTGAAAGTTTCCACCTTAAGGGAGATACTCCAACTCCGGCTGTTGATACACCTCCAGGGGATTTTTTTATACAACAGACTGGAGGCTCAGATAGAAATGTTGTTTCTTACCACTGATGAGTCCCTGGGATGGGACGAACCTTTTGGGGGTTTCATTTGCGCTCAGTGCATGGGCGCTTAGTTTCCATCCTTTCATCAATTGGTAATATCATTCTGGGTTTTGTTGGCGCACATAAACTTTGCCGCCTTATCTTTTACCCTATGTACTAATTGTAATATTGTAAGTTAGTCCTTGCTTTTCCTGAGGTGATTACATTGATTCTGCCTTGAGTGAATTTTTCAGGTGGAAGCAGGATTTAGCACAGGGAATAACCAAGGAGTAGCACGGGGTCGCCCTTGTCGGGGCGAGGTCTCCGATGCAGGTGCTACATTGGTGTTGATATTAAAGGAGACAATATAGTTATACTGTCTCTCCTTCGTATGTCCCTTAGTTAATATTTATAGGTAGATATTTTTAGTCGTTTCTAATAAAAGGTATATTTTAAAGGAATATTTTTCTTTTTGCTTGCAAATAAAATAGTTCCCCATATTTGGCGTCGCCCCGTCCAAAAAGTGGAAAATGAGGACGTGAAAGGGGGCGGGGCTACAGCAGTGCATGGGTGGAGCCTGTGAGGGGCAGGTTTGGGGTGGTGCCTGGGAAGGGGCGTGTTTGGGGCGGTACATGAAAAGGGGGCCCAGACACTTTGGCTGTATGGGGCCCCAAAATTTCTATTGGCAGCCCTGGTAAGGGATACTCAGTTTTTATCCTTGCCAGTAATCTAAGCACAGAGACCACTTTGATGTGCCTGGAGTAACTTGTGTTGCATTTATCATCCGGTTCCTCAGGCCATGGTTTACAATGAAGCAGTCAGTGTGTGATGTAGCCAAAGGAGACCCACTTCTTTGCCTTTTTGTGACTCTTCCAGTTGCTCTGTATCTGTTACAATCTGCTGATGACTCCGACACTAAGCTCAGTGGCCACTTCCGTCTGAAGCTTCACAATGGCAAGGTACTCTTAATCAATTGTAAGGTGTTGTCTTGATCTCATGATGTCAAAATGTAAACATGATGAGGAGGACTGTTTAAATCCCAATTTAAACTGATCCTCTAAAAATGTATTGGGCGATTCAGGAACAAAGCACCTATTGTGAATTTTCCTCATTAAGCTTCTTGTTAGAGATCAGCAAGTTGTGCAAAAAGCATTTAAACATTGAACAGATGTGCATTCTATAGTTAAGAGATGGTCTCATTTAGTCAAAGTTTGATTTTTTTTTCCTTTTATGTTCATCCTGAAATTTCAAAGCAAAAGCAAAATGTCCTTAATTTTTCGTGACTAGTGTATTGTTTCCATACAATGCACACTGCCATATTTTTCAGACTATAAGGCGCACATAAAAGCCTATAATTTGCTCAGAAATCGAAAGTGCGCCTTACATATGAATCAATTCTTCACTTGGGTCTTTAGGCTTTGTTCAGAACGTATTTACAGCTAATTTAGTGACACTAATTTGCAACTGATTTTTAACCGATTTCTGATCGTAAATACGTTCCGAAATCAGTTACAAATAAGTGTCACTAAGTGTGGCACGTATTTTGCAACGGAATTACAATCCCCACTCTTTACATGGGGTGATTCAGACGTGAAATACGGCACAATAAGTGGCAGGACCATTGTAAATCCAACCGTATTGCGGCCGCAATCCGCGGCACCAATACGGTACGGAAATAGCGTCACTGCGTGTGGTGATATGTACAGCAACTGTTAAATTCCAACACTGAAGATGAAGGATTTGTGGTGGAGGAATGAACTGAAAAAGTACTTTACGTGCATTGATTTTTGTTACAACTTTACAAGTTGAGAGTTATTGTGAAAGTGTTGAATGAAGCTTGGCTTGCGGTCTGAGCTTTGTTTCATTTAATGCATAGTTGGCAACTTTTGAAAATGAAAAAGCAGGAGACCGTAGTGAGCAGCGGCGCGTAGCGCGTCGCGGCAAAAATTTGCATAGCCACGCCCATCTTGACGATATGCCACACCCCTTCAAAAAGCCACACCTACTCCACCTAACTGCATAACGGCTTTGGAAGAAAGCCAGGTAGATGCCCCCCATAACCAGGTAGTGCCCCTTACAGGCAGGTAGATGCCCCCTTGTAGCCAAATAGATGCCCTCTCTGTAGCCAGGTAGAGCCATATTTGGAGCCAGGTAAATGCCCCCCATTGTTTGCCAGGTAGATGCCCCCCATTGTTAGCCAGGTAGATGCCCCCCATTGTTTGCCAGGTAGTGCCCCCATCGTTAGCCAGGTAGTGCCCCATCTGTTAGCCAGGTAGTGCCTCCATTGTAGCCAGGTAGTGCCCCCATTGTTAGCCAGGTAGTGCCCCCATTGTTTGCCAGGTAGATGCCCCCAGTGTAGCCAGGTAGACCCCCCATTGTAGCCAGGTAGACCCCCCTATTGTAGCCAGGTAGACCCCCCATTGTAGACAGACAGTGAGAGCAGCCGCGTGTCACTTCCCCTGTGACGCTGACATGTGTGTACGGCGCACAGCGCCGCCGGACATACAGGGGGAGGAGGCAGGAGGGAGCGATCCGTCCTGCCTCCTCCCTGCTCAGCGAGGTTCCGGGCGGGTGAGCGGACCCTGCGCCCGCTTCACCCGCCTGTGGGAACGGACCGACGGCGCCAGAGTAGCGCACTAGCGCTACTCCGACGCCACGGTCATTTAAAGGACCCCTGCCGCCTGCTGGCCCAAATAGCGGGACCCCCCCCGCCAAAAACGGGAGAGTTGGCATGTATGATTTAATGTGCCGCGCCTTATAATCCAGTGCGCCTTATATATGAACCAAGAAGACTTAACAGGCGCTCATCGATAATGCGCCTTATAGTCTGAAAACTACGGTATATGCTTTTAGAGAAATCTGCAGTTTTTCTGCATCCAGGATGCACACAGAAGAGTCATCTGGCTAAAATTTTATCATATACAGCATAGGCCCACATCCACAAAGCTTGTTCCTGGAAGAGACAATATAAGCTTCTGAAGAGAAATAGGATTTCATCAAGGTTTTATTTTACTAAAACAAATTATGTTGTCTGTCACCGAGAGATCATCTATACTCATCCTGGCTGTTGAAAGGTAAAGAAAGGGAGAAAGATAAAAAAAATTAAAAAAAATAAAAAAAAACACAAAAAAAAAAAAAAACCCTGCAGACACTCTCAGAATGTAGGACAGTTTTCCCACACAGTCCATTTTTTTTTATTTTTTTTATTGAAGTGATCAAATCAAGAAGAATATACAGTAAGGCATATGGATAAATTAAAACAGTATAAAATAAAATATAAGATGAACATAAAGTGTCATCCTATAAGGGTATGTTCACATGGTGTAAATTCGGCACTCATTTTGCCACATATTTGCTCTTAATACGTGGCAAGATGCGCGCCGCAATTATGGAATTCCATAGCTTTCATAGAGAACTATGGATTTCGCCTCATCCCCCGCACGTACAATACGATGGTATTGTACGCGTGGGGAGATAAGCGACATATCAATTACTCGCACCGATTACGCACCGCGAGCAATACATGTCTATGGGGCAGGCGGGCTGATGGCTCCCCCGTGCTTTGGGAATAAGTGCTAATCAGCGCGACTCCCAAATCACCTGCCATATTGCGGCACGTACTGTATGCGCCGCAATAACGCCTTGTTAACATAGCTTAAGACGCCTCGTGTCCAAAACAGGAAACTGTGCCACACACTAGCACTAATGCAGAGCAGAGGACACAGCCCAACAGTTATTCAGTATTTTAATCCTCTTTTCAATAGTTTTGGGGGACGGTTCTGTCCGCAGTTTGCGGATTCCCTCGTCCCTCTAAACCATGGAATAGCACTGCATCAGGTGGAAGATTGTGCATGTTCCAAGTTTTTTGGAGCTGTCCGGCTGAAAATCCATTCAGAGTAGACCGAGTGGATTTTCTATCAAAGTCTATGTGGATGGTTGACGGTGTTTTCAAATCCAAAAACCTTACCGTGTGAATGGACCCTTAATCTAAACTGTCCACTCAGTTCTTTAACATGTTAGGGCATATTACTATATTTACTGCTTCATAAAAAGGTGAAGGGGCTGCGTATGGACCATTTATATTGGCATGAAAAGCAATGCTGTGGAGGAGAAAAGCTGAATGAGTCATTGCTCTTTACATAGAGCTTTTGCCCTCTCTTCTTAGAATCAGTAGGAGTCTCAGATGATGGACCCAGCAACAAGCTATTGATAGCATAGTCCTACGCAAATCAATGACTGTACAAATACTCTTTCTTTCAGAATATAGGTTGTTGGCCTATCCTTAGTGCCCCATAGCACTCCAGTAAATCCATCACTATGCAGGTCAATGTAAGTGTTCAAGTGCTCTACAGGTCGAAGATTCCTAGCTTTAGACCACTCCCAAGTTTTTGATGTGTATTTTGGTGCAAAATGTAAGTATTTTATTGTATGCAATAGAAATATATGGCATTGTGCACACAAAGTATGTTTTACTGGGGTTTTTTTCCTTCTTGATTGATGATTTATAGTAAAGGGTTGTCTGGGTCTACTTTTTGCAATGAATATATGCTGCTGCCATCACAAAAAAAAGTACGTACACACACTCACACATATTGTGTTTTTCAGAAATGTTTTTTGTGCAGAACCATACGTTGTATTTGGCATATATTGCTTTTAGACTATATAGGGAGGAAGTGGTGCCTCCATTTTGGTCTCTTGCACACCACCCACCTCCACAGGTTGTTATATCAGTGCAGTATGCTTGCAAGGTTTGTGCTTTTTTTTTTTCTTTTTCTCTCTGGATTATGGAGGTATGTTGACCCAATGAGTAGTCTGAATTTGACTCTAGTGAGAGGTAAAAATAGAGTAGGACCACCCGACTTGAAATCCCATTGTAAGCCGGGGGTGGCTTAAGCATTTTTTGATCAAAACGTGTGAACTAAGAATTTCAAAGTTCTTATCCATTGGACACACTATGCAGTTGCCCAGGGGCCCTACAAGCTTAGTGGCCCCAAGTGGTGAACATATGTCCCAGGAATTCAGAGCACATGCCCTGGATCCTTCCGGTGGCCATGTTTTATTTTCCTGTTAACTGTGTCCTTAGGATGTGCAAACAGTTAAAAACCACGGTGGAGCAGGAAACATTGGCTACCTGCCTGCCAACTTGTCTTGTAGGCTGCTACAAGTCCACTACAGGGTGTTCCCAATGTAGGCAGTATGATATAGGTGTGCTTGGGAGTGGTTAGAGGCATGGCCTTATGTGGTGTCATGCTTGGGCCTAGCTAGAGGGATGATCTTGTGTGATGTCACGTATTTGGGCAGGACCCACAATCCTGTTAAGAGGGCGCTGCTTCCAGCAGTCATCGTCGCCTCTGTAGAGGGTCATGTGCTGTTGCCCGACGTTGTCGTTCGGCAATAAACACTCCAAGCGGGGATGTTCGTCATTGGCACATAACCACTGTGGCCACTCAGGGGTTGCAGCGATGACAATCTGACTACCAGCAGCAGAAGGAAACCAAGGGAGAGAACCAGCATAAATCGAATGGAGGTATGGAGAAATGCAAGCATGTTTTGTGGGGCTCCTCCCCTCCCACCATTTTGGGACATCAGCATAAATTTATTGTAAAAGGTCGACCCAGAGAACCTCTTGAAGGATAAGCCAATAATGTGAATTCCTGGTAAATCTGTTTAAGGGACCTATAGACTTTCAACTTTTATTGTCTGAACCGGACAATTTAGGTAAAAATCTAAAATTGTATATGACACAAATGATAGTAGATTTATGGCAGATACTATCAAAAAAAAAAAAAATTGACCTGCCAACATTTGTTGTTTAATGTACATTTTCACTTTTAGACAGTTCACCGTACCTAATGCAACAGTCAATGTTTACAGGACAGAAGAACCCAAATCATGCAAGAAATGACATGACCGGGCCGGTCTATAGCCGCTCTGTTTTATCCCGTTCAAGCACACAGTGAACAAGCAGATCAGCTGTGGAACATACTGAACTTTACTCCTTAAGAAACGCAATTTGGCATTGCATCAAAAATGCTCAGCAAAATTCATGTCAATCATCTTACACTTCCAAAGACAAATTAAAGAATGGCTCATCTGTTCTTGAAAACGTACATTTCCTAAAGGATCGCGGAGACCAACGATAAATTAGCAGACTGCAGAAGCAAAGTGGAAATACCTCCGGAATGAGTGACATGTAAACCTACTTTTTCCCGTCACTTGTCCTTACGCATGGAAAACATGAATTAGTTGAACAAGAAAGAGGTCAGAAAAATGTCTTTCGGTAATGGCAAATTAATTAAAATTAATGAGTGTTGCTCATGCTGATTAAAACTCTACGAGTGCAAATGGTCCAGATAGTCACGAATTAACAGGATAGAGCTGCTCAGTGTAGACCGAAAATAAGGAGCACAAGGTACCTCATCTGACCCCTCTCTGGAGAACTTACACCCTAGTCTAACGATTAAAGCAAGAAATATCCTCTACAGGAAAAAACGTGGTCTTCATCGGAATGATCTTAATATGCTGAATCAGCCATTTCTGAGCTATGTTTAGTATGACCAGTAGAACACGCAACTTTGCACATACCCTGAAAGATACCCAAAATCAACTTTCTTCTGGTAGTCGGTGAATCCATAGTAATCTAAGGTCCCAGGTAAAAACTTGGATGTAGCTCTATGTTAAAAGCACTTAAATGGTATTTATTGGTTTTAAAACGATGAAAGAAAAAAAAAAAAAAGTCCTTGTATGCATCAAAACGTCACAAATTCCACTTTTTGCAGCAAACGTTTAAAAATACATATGGTTTTCTGGGAGGTGGTGTGACCTAAAGCTTTTGGATAGTTGTATTAAAACTAAAGCCAAAAAAATAGCACAAGTTTTGCTGCCAATCTACCCCTGCTCATAGTGAGCGTACATTTCTTTTTATTAATTTGTGACCGTCTTTGACAAATTTGACGTGAACTGTGCCATATTTATTCATTCAGACTGATGAATGCAAAACCAATCCTAATAGATCTGCTGCAATGAGGCTAGTATTAAAGTTATGTCCAACTAGGGAAATCTTTGTCCATATGTCTTATTGGGACAGATGGTTCTAACCGTTAGGGACCATTCACACAGTATTATGTCATGTCCGTCAATGGTATCTGCCCGAGCACCAGAGGTGTGAACAGCCAACAAAAATCAGGTGAACCAGCATAGTCCTTTTTGGATCACATCTGTTCTATTTTTGTAAATATGCGTTTTCTGTGCTGGACACTAAAGCACAATCTACCATGCTTTGCATCCTACACAAATTGTATACCAAAAGGTCATAGGGAAAACGTAGTCCAAATAGACTACGTTTCCTCTGTTGATTTCTATGGGTCGGCTGTGGCTCCACTGCGGTATCTATTCGTGGTATCCGTCAGGCTACTGTGAAATAAAGTACCTTGATAGACGGGATATCACCATGTGAACATTCCCTTAAGCCTCAGTGGGATTTTAGCTGTCAAACCAGGTCACAGATTGGTCCATATTGAGACAGATGGTTTAACCCCATTAACATTTGTGGACCAAGAAAATTTAATAATTATTATGGAAATTTAATTGCAGTTTTAAGGTGATGGAAAGGTATCCAAAAATAAACCAAAAAAAAAAAGTGTGAAGAGATTAGACAGGTGTTATCTGCCATATAAACATCCAGGACTGCTATATGCACTATACAAGTCATATATACTTCAGGAACCCTACAAAATAAGGGGTCCACTGTACCACTAGCTATCCTCCACCATAGGAGCAAAGTAAGACTGTCCGATGTTTTGGAAAGCTCGGAGACGCCAGAGGCATAGCTTTTTGCTGTCCCTCTCGATTTGTGTTGTGGCACCTACAGGGTCTTATCTTTCAGACTAGCTGGAGTGGCAGGCACTCTGTTACTTGTAGTTCCACAGTAGCTACATGCACCAGTATGCCTGCCACATCAGTCAACCTCATGTAACACTGTATACACATATAAGAAGTGTGCCTTAGTCTGTAAGGTGTATACATTATGTCACATGAGGTCGGCTGGTGTGGCAGGTATGCTGGAACCTATAGTAGTATGGAACTGCAGGTCCCAGCAAGCCTGCCACACAGCCAACCTCATGTAACAATGTATACAGGCACACTTTATACACACAGCATATAAAAAGTGCGCTTCATGCTGGAACATGTATAAATTATGAATACACATTTACATTATAGGCACACCTCATACATATTTAACATTATACAGTGTGTCCTTTAAAATTAACTTTACAAACTTGCTATGCTTGGAGCGTGCATAGTAAGGAGCTGCCTGCCTGGGATGACTGCTGCCCAACGAGGTGTCCCAGGAGGACAAGGGCGGCTGCTGGCTCTGGTTCTCTGAGCAGTTCACTGCTACACTGTACCAAGGCATGGCTTCACTCCACGTCAATGAAGTGCCGCCCAGAATATGCTCTGGCAGACGTGCCACCTGCGGCAGACCGCCCACCGTCCAACCTTCAGCTATGCCACTGGTTAGAGCACACTATAGTCTCACGGTAGATAACATGCCATAAGGGCTCATTCAGATACTGTATTGTAGCTTTGTATATATATATATTGGCTGAATAATACTCGAGTGGAAATTATTAACTTAATAGACAAAACTATGCCAGATTATTACATTGTACATGATCACTCACGACCACAACTATAGCACGCTCTCCAGGGACACAACCCAATTAAAATGTCAATTGCAGAATTTCCAGTCACGGAATGAACATGCAGGTGTTCAGTGCCCAAGAGGGTTTCTACTCAAATGAAATATATTTACATGTGCATTTTTCATTGGTTTTTACATGAACCTCTCCATAGTCTGCAAAAGCGGTTTGCAAAAGCTTTCAATGCTCAATGTGGAAAATCCTGGCAAAAAAAAAAAAAGAAAAGTAAAAAGGCCAATTTTGGACACATCCCAGTGATCTGTATTAAGGTCTCTTACAATTCATGACATGTGGAATACAGAGAGCCCACAGTGTCCGAAATACCGCAAGAGAGAAAAGTCTCCGGAATGAAACTGGATAAGAGTTTTTCGTCTGGTTTCCATCTTCCATAGAAGCAGATCTGGGATCGGTTTATTCCTCCCGTTTTGATCAATATTATGGCAACCTTTAATACTTCATTTATATAGAATAGAAGGAAATGGAAAATGTGAATAGCAGCGCTATTCTGGACACAACATTGTTGGCCTCTGTTCACACTGCTGTCAGAGGCCATCTTTAGCACCTCGCTCAGTAGTTCCATCTGATCCGATGAACTAGATTCTTCGTATCAGGACAAGAGACAGCCCAACAAAACCTGCAGAGATAGTTCACGCCGAGCACCCATGTCTGGGAGAAAGAAACCCGATTGGGCAACAAAGACCGGTTTACACTTTGTTTTGATAAATGAGGCCCAATGTATGAAAATAGTCAGTTCTTGTCCCATCTGGCCTGTAACTTTTGATTTGTGTACATACACTTCAATTGCCTTGCACATACAGCCAGCCAACCTCCCTCCATACAGTCACAGATAAAGCCCCACACATTTTAAAGGTACAAATTTGAAACCACATTCGGAAACGTAACCGATTTCATTGTGTCCATAATCTGCAAAAATCTACACAAAGCCGTCTTGTTCTCAGAGGATCCAGGATGGGTCTCAGGTTCTCTTTCCATTCAGCAGGAAACATTTAAAGTTTATTTTTTCCCAGGGCTGAAGCCAAGCCCTCATTTTACCTGCTACTTTCTCACTTAGGCATTGCAGCAAAACCTCAGCAGCGCATGATATCAGATTTAGAGCGAGTAAAGCCGCCTTTATTTCCAAGCTTAAGAGGATGAAATAAGACCAAAAAAAATTGGATTCTTACACTAGAAAATATCAAACTGATCATCACATGACAACATAATACAAGAATAGGTTTAAGGGCTATTCCTATGAAGCCCCTCCTGTTAACAGGTTGGCTCGTTACTAACTACGAGCCAACTGTGTAACAGAATGAGGCCAATCAGTGGCTGCAGCAGCGAGATGCCGGTTCTGAAGAAAAAGAACACAGGCTGAAGCAAGTCAGTGCTGGAACTGGAGGTAGGGGAGTAAAAGATTATTTTTTTTAATAGAGCTCCCAGAGCAAAATACAAAAATATTTCAGGACAATGACAACCCCTCAAAATTACTGCTTCTTAAAAAGTTTCCTTCGTAACTTAGTTGATCATTAAGTGTCCATCTGCAGAGATCCCCAGGGATCAGCTGGAACCTGTGGGCAAATCTAATAATAAAGGTTGATCTGCCCTGCAGCGCCATCTCAGGCTAAACTAAGCATTACAATGCGTCATTCAAATCAATAGGTTGCCTCTGTAATGTAGGAACGGTCACTTCCTCAGATTTTACATGGAATTTCAGGTTGGTATGCGAAGAAAAGTTAAAAATTTTAAATTTCAAGAGCACAAGAAAACATCTGAAATAATCTAAGGACTGTGAAATGGCCACAATTAGTTATGATCTTAATAGACAAAATCTGTTAAATAATTTGCAGACATTGTTTTCACAGCTTGAGAAAAGGGAGGCTGTGTCACCATTTTAGCACATAGCCTCGTCTGCCACACTGTCCTTCCCCCCATGTTAATCCCTACAGACAATTTATAATATGCATGTACCCACTATATATATATATATATATATATATATATATATATATATACACACACACACACACAAATATACACACACACACATATATATATATACATATACACCTACACATATACACACACATA
>JAODAL010070924.1:0-15730 GCA_025379985.1 Phyllomedusa bahiana
AGTTTTTCCGTGGTGCCCTCCATTGGAGTTGATTCTTGCTGTCCACCACTGGAGTTGATTCTTGTGGTCCATCACTGGAGTTGATTCTTGGAGCCCACCAGTGGAGTTGATTCTTGGGACCCATCCTAGAGCTACTGTATATGACTGCACATACTGCACATGGCTCTTGCTTTCTGACTCTCTTTCTGTGCCTTTCTACCTGAGAAGCAGCCTCAGGTCTGCTATTCTTAGGGTCAGTCAGAGGTTTCCCCTGGTCTCCTGTGGGCTGAACCAAGTATACCCAGTTTGGAGCCTTTGTCATAAGCATCAAGAGACCTTATCATGCTATTGAATGTGTCTGATTTTTTTCCCTGAGCAGAAGTTGTAGTATGTCGATAAAATTGAATATATTACACACGACATATATGTGACACTTGATACCCAAGCCTTCAAAATTTTCATTACCAGCAGCAAATCATTTTTATCTAGTGTTACTCCAATCGGGCCCTGTTCAGTTTGAAACTGGTTTGGACAAATTCAGAAAAAAATTCCGTTTTGGGATTTCCCGAACCCAAACTTTTTCTCTAGCTCAACTCTGTACCCGAATACAATCCAGGATCCTAAATGGGGCTTAGAGTTAGGGCGTCTTACTGTTTTTTAAGGGTTATTTTACAATTACCTGAAACTCCCAATCCCTAGTTGCTTCCAGTGTGGCCTCACTTCCAACCAACATCACCTTGTTGCTCCAAACATGGGGCCACATGTATGAAAACTGTTTAGGTCTAAAACTCACTTTTTTTGCCCATAGTAACCTATGGGCAAAAAAATGAGTTTTAGACCTAAAAAGTTTTCATACATGTGGCCCATGGTGTGACTCCGGTCGACGTCAGTAACAATAGTGACATTGACCAGAAGTGATGCCGCACCTGGAAAAATGAGGTGATGTTGGACTGCATTTGGAGTAGGAGTATCAGGTAATGATATATTACTTTTCGGAAGCCAATGAAAAAATTCTAATTGAAATCCTAAACAAATTTAGAGTTAAGCTTGATCTTTTTGTCAATTTTTTAATAAAAATTTACCCAAATTGAATCGCTCAGATTTGGGTCGAATTTAACATGGACCCAAATCTGAAGCACAACGTTATATGAGTATGTTTGTACTTACTCTTGGAGTCAGTAGACATCTGCTTCCAATCTGATTTTTTTCCCCTTCTATTCTTCCCACAAGGTTTAGCAGATGGACTCATTACATACAGATCTTAGGACATGGCTGATTACATGAATGCATGTGTGTGTATAAACATGGGATTATAGATATATAGGGAGTGACCCTAAACAGACCTATAGGATCAGCGTACAAAAAAACTCTAAAATACCAGATAGGCAGATAAAAATTCCAAGACTGCAGCCGTAGAGATTGGGAGACTACAGTATATTATGGTTCATGCAATGTGATGTTAAAGTGAAAAATGACAAAACCCTTAAAGACAGTTGTGAAAAATCAAAAATATCATGGTTGAGTCTCCAGCCTTGAAAAAAAATTTGCCTCTTATTTTGGGGCAAATGTTTCTTCAGACATAAATGTAGTTGTAGCTAAGCAGAAAGTTAGTTTGTGACCGACCCCAATCATCAAATTTAATATGCTGACCAAGAAATAATGGCTTTGAGGTCTTTTTAATACGGTCATGCAAAGTTCACTGCTGAACACTAAGAGCGACATGTATGTATTTTGGCGCACAGACGACAATTTTATTGCGCGCATTAGTAGTGTAGAATGCGCCTGAATCTATGAATCTGTTCTACTAAGGGTCATAGATTTAGCGCTTTCTAGCTCCAAAATGACAACTCAGGCTCAGGTAAACCACTTTTAACTTGATGTACCTGTTCCAGGTTTTGCCGTCCTCCAGTCATAAATGTGCAGAATCATATGCGGGCGCCCATAATGTGCCAAATTTTGGAGTGCGCCTGATTATAAAACTAGAGAACATGTCTGCGCCAGTTTTTGGACAGAAAGGACACCAGACTATTGGCGCAGCCCCGTACATACATGTCGCCCTAACTGTGCAGCTGTGAGAGTGAAAAGCTGGCTAATGGTGGCATCCAGGCTCTTCAGGGAAAAGGCAGGGATGGCTTATTACCATCCCTGTCTTCTAGATCATTTTCTATACAGCTCTCAATGAGCGCTCTTCTTGATTCTGGTGGTCACGTGACTGCCAGAGCTTTGTAGTTGAAAATGGTGGTGGGTCACGTGACTACCAGAGCCAAGAAGAGCGCTCATTGAGACACAGGTTTCATACATGTCGTATGAAATGAGTGGAGGCTTGAGGAGCCTCTTAAAGAAGAAGTTACAGGTCTGTGAGAGCCAGAAATCTTGCTTTTTTGTAGGGGACCAAATACTTATTTTCCACCATAATTTGCAAATAAATTCTTTCCAGATCAGACAATGTGATTTTCTGGCTTTGTTTTCTCATTTTGTCGCTTAGGCCTCGTTCACACGGCTTATTCTGGGACGGATTGGAGCCGTACTGCGTGCCGGATTTGCGCTTCAAAACGGCTCCAATCAGTCCCAGTGATTACGGTAATCCCCAGTTCTCATAGAGAACTATGGATTCCGTCTCTCCTCCCTGCTCGGCGAATCCGCCGCGGGGGGAGAAAGTGACATGCACATTATTTACGGCGTGTACGCGCCGTAAATAATGCATTGTCTATGGGGCCGGCGGGCAGCTCCCCCACGCGCCCCGGCCCCGCCCCTTATTCAAGCCGTATTGCGGGCGGGATCCGTCCCGCAAATATGGCTTGAATAAGCCGTGTGAACCGGGCCTTATAGTTGAGGTCGACCTATGATGTCAATTACAGGCCTCTCTCATCTTTTTAAGTAGGAGAACTTGCACAATTGGTGACAAAAACCCTTCTTCCCCCCCCCCCCCCCACTTTAAATCAAATTCAAACAGATTTGTATTATAGAAAAAAACATTTTATTTAAAAAAAAATAGCTGGTAGATTTTTGGGGAAATGATCTGCAGTCCTTCTCGCCCTGGTTGCTCAGCCGCGGTTGCAGGAAGTGTTTGATTAGCTCTTAACATCATTAACATTCAGTTGTAAATGGTTTGGTAATGAAAACAATAAAAGGTATGCCTCCATGTGACATAAAGATGTCAAACATCTCCTCGTGGCTGGAAACATCTGCCCGGCCGGCCCTCCTGCTCCTTATTTCTGTTCCACTTGTTAAATGAGGACAAACTGAAGATATCTGTCATCATGGTGAAGTTAGAAGGATCTGTGAGACAGGAGGGGGCCGGAGGGCTGCAGGCCCTGCTTATGTTACAGTGGGATAGAAGTGTCCGCACAGTAGGAAACTGCATAAATCTACAAATGCAACAAAAACACAAGGACCCCTGGTAGGTCACCATGTTCTCCAACACCAGCTACTGAAACTTATGTCGCTGATATTCTTCTACTCTATGGCAAATCCTTTTCTGTCTAGTCAAAAGTATGTGAACACCCGAATCATAGGCAGCTATAAGGAATTGTCCTTCTCTCTGCTTTGGAACAGCCTTTCTTTGGGAACAAGAGGACAACCCTCTTCCCCACAAGCCAATGAAAAGTTTTACAAGTTCCCCCTGAAGTATCACAACTATAGTACTGGACTGTTGGGTCCATTGAAGGACCTGGGTCTTAATGCAACTACAACCTGTGCTAGATATCTAGTAAACATTACCACTGAATATGTGGCACCAATCAACATTACCACTGGATACCTGTAACCACTCAACATTACCACTGGATACCTGTTACCAATCAACAATACCACTGGATACATGGCACCAATCAACATTACCACTCGTTAACTGTCCCCAATCATTACCACTGGTTACCTGTTACCAATGGATACCGATAACCAATTAACATTACCACTGGTTACCTGTCACCAATCAACATTACCACTCGTTAACTGTCCCCAATCATTACCACTGGTTACCTGTTACCAATGGAGACCGATACCCAATTACCATTACCACTTGTTACCTGTCACCAATCAACATTACCACTGAATATATGGCGCCAACCAACATTACCACTGAATATATGGCGCCAACCAACATTACCACTGGTTAACTGTCCCCAATCATTACCACTGGTTACCTGTTACCAATGGATACCGATAACCAATTAACATTACCACTGGTTACCTGTCACCAATCAACATTACCACTGAATATATGGCGCCAACCAACATTACCACTGGATATGTGGCACCAATCAACATTACCACTGCATACCTGTCACCAATTAACATTACCACTGGTTACCTGGCACCACTCAACATTACCACTGGTTACATGTGACATATCAACAATCTCAATGGATACTTGTAACTAGTCAACAGTACCACTGGGTACCTGTAATCATCTTCTCTACTAGTTACCAGGTCATCTACCTACCAAACTAGCATTTCTTAGTTGACACCAAGTGATCACTGACTTTATCCCAAGGATAGGATGACAGGTAGGCAGAGGTAAGCAACCGCCTAGGGCATCTACCTCTGCCTGTCAGTATGAGGGGCGCAACTATGTATAGAGCGGGCTCAGGAGCTGAGCCAACTCCATAAATGGTGGGTGCCAGCTATATGTTGCCCCAGCCACCTACCTTCAGTGTGCAGGACTGGAGATAACTCTGATCCCGGCCGTTTAACTACTTAAAAGCCTCTGTTAATGCAACAGCAGCGTCTTAGCCGTTATACAGGAGGGGCACCCCCTCGCGCCTCATAGTTGGCTCCTCCGTGGCAGTCTTCACATCTGGAAGCCTAGTGAAGTCCCCCAGTCCTGCCATCTTAGTGCCCCAATAACACCCTGCCAGATGCCAGAGGCTGGTGTAGTAGGATAGTTGCCACTGCACACTATTCTGCTATACATTAAAATTGCAGAATAGTGCACAAGTGTTTATGCCCCCTAGTGGTCAAGTACTCTTGGGGGACTAAAAATACAAGTAAAAAAAAAGTAAGAAAAAAAATTTAAAGTTCAAAACACCTTTTTCCTCCATTTTACAAATTAAAGAGAAAAGAAAAAAATACTTAAAGGAAACCAGTCACATAGTTTATGCCCCTCTTGCTGAGGGCAGCACAAGCTAGTGTCAGACCTGCTGTTCCCAGCACTGTGTCCCTTATTCTGTAAGATGCTGTAGTTTTAGAGCATTTAATCCTCAAATCTTATTCATGAGTAAGTGTTAGCCCCGCCCATCAAAGGCTAGCCCCGCCCACTGACAGTTATTCACCTGTTTCTACCTGTTCAAACTAATAGGTTAATCAGTTGTTAGTTGGTGGGGCTAGCATCAGGTGGGCGGGGTTTGAAAAAAACTGACTCTTTGAATGACTCTTCTGGCTGAAAACTGCAGATTTGAGCATTAAATACATGAAAACTGCTGCATCTTACAGAATAAGGGACACAGTGCTGGAAACAGCAGGTCTGTTACTAGCTCGTGCTGCCCTCAGCAAGGGGGGCGTAATCTATGTGACAGGTTCTCTTTAATTGGTGTGACCACGGGTGTAAAAGTCCAACCTATTATCATATAACTCCCCACACAGTGAACGCCATAGAAAAATTCCTAGACCAAAAATTTAGGTTTTTCCTTAAATGTCTTAAAAAAATAGTTAAAATCATGCTGACCCGCAGAATGAAGATAACATGTCATTTATACCGCACCTCCAAAAAAAGATGCTGCCATTGTGTTTTTAACCATCTTACCTTGCCGAGGAGAGCACATCCGAAGACACCCCGCTTCAGGTCAGGGCCTGGGATTTGATATTTTTTGGGAAAGGATGTACCATTTGCCCTTTTTTGCCTAGGGCACTTAAATGTCTTGTCCCGGTCCTGACCCCTCCTATCATATTTGAAAATCCGTAACTAATCCTTCATTAGATATCATGTAACCTAATTACAACCCTCTCACTGGAAATAAGGTAACTACACACCATCATCAACCCTAAACTACCTATAGTTGGACAGAGAGGAAGGGTCAAGAGATGTTTTTTTTAAGGATCAGTGTGATAACTCGTCACGATACAATTTAACAGCATAAGACAGGGTAGGTGTTGGTGGACCCCAGTTACGTACGCTGGAGGTAGTCAGGGCCCACTTTAGAAAGTATGCAGGTATTCAGTGCCCCCTTTACATAGTAGGCAAGTAGTCAGGGCCCCCTTTACATAGTAGGCAAGTAGTCAGGGCCCCCTTTACATAGCAGGCAGGTAGTCAAGGCCCCCTTTACGCAGTAAGCAGGTAGTCAGTGCCCCCTTTATGTAGTAGGCAGGTAAGTGCACCCTTTAGAAAGTATGCAGGTAGTCAGTGCTCCCTTTAGATAGAAGACAGGTAGCCAAGGGCCCCTTTATATAGTAGCCTGGGCCCCCTTTATACAGTAGGCAGGTAGTCAGGGCCCCATTTATATAGTGGTCAGGGCCCCCTTTTGTTAGTAGTCAGGGCCCCCTTTATATAGTAGGTAGGGCCCCCTTTAGTTAATAGGCAGGGCCCCCTTTATATAGTAGCCAGGGCCCCCTTTATATAGTATCACTCAATCGAGCCAATCTGGCCTCTCACTGGGTCAACCGACCTCCATTATTCAGAGAGAAAAAATAAAAAACACCCAACCTGCAAGCTGCCCTTCTTATGACAGCCTGTGAGGAGAGGCCAGATTGGCTCGATTGAGAGGTAAAGATAGGATAGGACTGCCCGATTTTGAGATCACGTTGAAAGTCGTGGGCAGCTTAAACATCTTTTGATCAAAATATGTGAACCGAGAGTCTCAAAGTTTTATCATGTATGATAGATAGCATAAATGCTTCTTTAGGGATTTCCACGTAGGTATTGCCCTTTTGCAGAATGTGCCGCGGCGGCGGTCTGTGTGCGTACATGTATAATTACATGTGTGCCGCACCCTGCCAGTGGCACCCAGGTTTGCATACGTTTTTTTCAGAAATGTTTTTGTGAAGAAAAATACGTTTAAACTTGGTGTACATTTATTTTAACCTAAATGGAAGGAAGGGGGGCTTTCCCTTTTGGGTTTCGTCCCCGCCCCCTCTCACAGGCTGTCTAAGAAGGGCACTTGCAGGTTGGGTGTTTTTATATTTTTTCTCTCTGAATAATGGAGGTCGGTTGACCCCGTGAAAGGGGCCCGATTGGCTCGATTGAGAGGTAAAGATAGGATAGGACGCCCTATTTTGAGATCACGTGAAAGTCGTGGGCAGCTTTAAACATCTTTTGATCAAAATAAAGTGAACCGAAGTCTCAAAGTTTTTTCCTTTATATAGTAGACACGAACCTCTTTATTTAATAGGCAAGTCCCCCTTTATATAGTAGCCAGGGCCCCCTTTATATAGTAAACATGGACCTCTTTATTTACTAGGCAGGGCCCCCTTTATATAGTAGCCAGGGCCCCCTTTAGTTAATAGGCAGGGCCCCCTTTCTGTTATATAAAGAATAGAAAACGAGCTGCGCGGCGGCTTCTAGTGAAGCCCTGCATAGGCAGGTGCGATGCTGTGACATCATCGCGTGGCCTACATCACCACTAGAGGCTGGCGCTAGGTAGGCTTAAGGCCTAACACCTTAGGCCTACCAGGGTGAACAGAGGAGCGGAGCGCTATTGGCGCTCTGCTCCGCTGAAACCGTGCAGCTTGGGACACAGGGCCCGGGCGTTCAAAAACAGAATGCGGTGGCCGGGCCCCGGGGGGGGCGCACTCCCTTGGGGGGCCCACAGGGCTCGGGGGCCACCCAGGGATCCACCGCCCCCCCGGCACCGTCCGGCCTGCAAAGACTCTCCCCCAATTCCTAGCCTTAAAAAGAAACCGAAAACCCCCCTTTTTCGGGAGCCTATAACTATAAAATAAACCCTGCTTCCTACACCCCCCCACAAAAAACTCCCCCTCACCCCCTGTCCCCTTTTCCCCCTTCTTGAACTTAAGCCCTCACGGGCGGGGCCCTCTCCCCCTTTTCTTCCATTTTTAGTGATTTATTTGGGGACCATTGTACTCGTTTGCCCAAATTTTTTTTATGTATGTAACCCCCCCTGAATGTACAGCGTTTGGGAATAATGAGTTTAAAAAAATTTTAAAAATAAAAATAAAAATAAGTTCAGCCTTGGGACCAATTCACGGTTCACTTTTTTGGAACTTGATGTTGGGCACTTGGCTTTGCTTTCTGGGCTCTGTGCAGATCAGTCAACCTTTTTTCACAAAGGATTTGGAAAGGGGGCAAAAAAAAATTTGGCCGGGCCCCAATTGTTACCCCCCCAAAAGGGGAAACGAAAAATCATAAAAAATCAGATCCAGATAATTATTCTACCACTTTGTCCATATGGTAAAGAGTGATTCATCATTTCTCCACAGTTCAGTGATGATGTGCTTTACACCACTCCAGCAGTCACTTGCATTGTGCAGACTGATCTCCGCCCATAGAAACTCAGTCCATGAAGTTCTCTACTGTCAAGTGCTAAGGGGTTTAAAAACTTGTTTTGGGAATTGTGGGGGCCCTTTTAAAGAGTATTAATTTGTACCCAGAGCTGGCCCCTTTGGGATTTGGGGCATAATTGTAACCCCCGGGCCTACCCAAATCATCAATAATCATTAGGGAGACATGTATGAACGGGGCCGCAGGTGGCGTAATTTGTGCCAATAAAACTGTTGCTGCCCTGTCCGACATATTTTTAAAAGGTCTTTTGCCGAAAACTGACGCACACCCCGACACTACGACATTTTTTTGGTATGCGCAAATTTTTTAAAAATTTTACCCTTAAAGACATGCACACCTAAACTTGTTGGGGGGTAACACTAAAACAAGAAATCTCACAAAAGGGGAGTACACCTCTCACATTTTCTAAATGTTTTTTTTATTTTCCCCTTCGTGGGAAAAATACGGAAGCTATGACACTTTTGAAAAAATTAAAGTATTTCCAAATTTAAACACCTTGTATAACAGTGTAAATTTTTTTGGGGCCCTAAAAATAACTCCCCAAAAATTTCTGGTGGTTATATAAGGTTAATCGCACCAGGGTAATACCCATCAGCGGGATTCCTCCAAACCTCTTAGACTTTTCAACAAGTAAACCATGGGGGGAAAAAATAAAAAAAGCGTAACATTTAAAATTGCACTATTGAGTGACAATTAAAAATGCTCAACCAAGCAAAATACTTGCGTTACCAAAACCCAAATTATGGGGGGCAAAAAAGTCCTGGAAAGCCCAGTAGTACGTTCTGTCCCCGTGTTCGGGAAATAGCGCCTCCCCCCCCCGAAGCTGGCTGGGGGACGGGCTTAAACCAGAGATTGAGCTTTACAAACGTTTCGGGGAACTCCTCCCCCTTTGTCAACACCTACACCTGCCCTTTAAAAAAGGGGGGGAAAATTCCCCGAAACGTCCCTACCTTTAAACTCTGGTTTTCCCCCTGTACACCAGCCACCCCCGAGAAGGAGACGGGGAGCCCCGAACCCCGGCACAAGAACCTACTACTGGAAATTTTTCCCGGGAAATTTTTTCCCATAAGCATAATCGTTTTTGGAAAAAACAAGTATCCCCGGGGGCCCCCTTTGGGTTTACATTTTTTTAAATTTTCCCCCCAATAGTGCCAAAAAATATCCACGCTTTTAAATTTATCCACCCATTTTTTTTTCTTGGGTTTCATAAACCCAAAAAAACTCCACACACAGCCTCAAAGGGATAAAACCCGCTGGCAACAAAAGTGAGCAACTCCCCCCAAAAGGGCAATGGACAAATTGGGCCAAGGGCCAAAATTTTGTTTGGGCCCCCATTAATTTTCCCAACACTGCCTTGACTCCTTGGGCCGGAGGGTCCCCTAGACTTTTCCCGGTTTTCAGCCACTGGAATCCCCTTACCGCCTCCCTGAAGACATCACAGGCTGGTTTGGGTATAAGAGACCTTGTGCTCCTCCACCTTCCGTTAGAGGATGCCCCACAGAGGCTCAATATGGTTTAGGTCTGGAGACATGCTTGGCCAGTCCAGCACCTTTACCTTCATTTTCTTTAGCAAGGCAGTGGTCGTCTTGGAGGGGTTTGTGGTCATTATCATGTTGGAATATGGCACTGTGGTCCAGAAGGGAGGTGATCAGGCTCTGCTTCAGTATGTCACAGTACATGTTGGCATTCATGGTTCCCTCAATGAACTGCAGCTCCACACAGCCGACAGCACTCATGCAGCCCCAAACCATGACACTCCACCACCATGCTTGACTGTACGCAGACACATTTGTCTTTGTACTCCTCACCTGGTTGCCACCACACACACTTGACACCATATGAACCAAATTAGTTTATCTTGGTCTCATCAGAGCACAGGACATGGTTCCAGTCATCTGACCTCCTACCCCTTTAACCTCTACAGCAAAACCGTCAGCTCTCATACATCTATTTTGAAAGACAAACTCTAGATATGATGCTGAGCATGTGCACTCAAATTCTTTACTCAACCATGGCCAGGCCTGTTCTGAGTGGAACATGTCTTGTTAAACCACTGTATGGTCTTGACCACAATCCTGTAGCTCAGTTTCAGGGTGTTGGCAATCTTCTTATAGCCTAGCCTCAGAGAGTTCTTTGCCATGAGGTGCCATGTTGAGAGCGATAACAACAAAGTTGACATACCTGCTCCCCATTCACGACTGAGACCTTGTAACACTAACAAGTCACATGAGACCGTGAAGGGTAAATGGCAAATTGGGCACAATTTGTTCATTTTCATTTAGGGTGTACTAACTCTTGTTGCCACTGGTTTAGACATTGATAGTTGTGTGTGGAGTTATTTTGAGGGCACCAAATTTACACCATTATACAAGCTGTACACTGACTACTTTACATTCTGTCAAGGTGTCAGATCTTAAGTGTTGTCCTATGAAAAGATATAATACAATATTTACAAAAATGTGAGCTCCGCTATACTATTCTACTTCAATGTCAAACTGTGGTGCCTGGGGACCACCAGTGGAGTTCATTCTTGGGTCTTACCATTGGAATTGATTCTTGGGACCCATCCTACAGCTACTGCACATGATTCTTGCTCTATATCTCTTTTTCTATAATTTCCTCCCTGAAAAGCAGTCCCCAGCCTATGATGCCCAGAGGCCCACCATGCTCAGGGGCCAACCAGGAATTCCCTTGTGGGCCAGTCTGAGCCTGCCCTACTTTTTATGTTTATAGAAATTGTATGGTAGTTTACTAGATTCTATGCACCTGGTAGTCCTGCTAAGTAAAGGCACAACCCACTAATAACATGGGGGCACATATTTTTAACCATGTAGAATAACAGCACTATGAAAGATATTGCACATGTCTCAGTGTCATATCACAATCATGGCTCCCAACATTGTATTTGGTCACTACCAGAAGCTACATTTTATCCCAGCAGTCTCACTATATAGTGTAGAAGGCCTCGTTTACAAAAAAATGGGCAAAATTTAGATTTTCTTCTATCTGATTTGGTCTTTTTTTCTACTTAAATCATTGTCTACTTTTGGGGGTGACTTTGTATAAAAGGGGTTTTTTTTTCACCCTTTTTCTCGCATACAATGCACCTAACTGAGCCGGCTACGATGTCTAATGCACCTAATGAATGTGTTGGGCGCATGTTCATAAGACTCACCCCTTTCTAAATGCGCCTAACATGAGGGTGTTCTGGGGCGTCGCACCACACTCGTAATATTAGACACATATATGAATGTGGTTCGGCAAAACCAGGCGCATTACTGCTCGGACAGGCAGACCTATCTCAATAGGGAGTCAAAGTGGAGCTAGATTTGCTGTAAGGGGCAAAAATGTCCAATATTTCTCAACTTTCACCAGTGCAATAATAAAAAGTAATTTCTGATAATTATCAAACTGTATAAAATTAAATTATTTAAATTTAATTAAAAATCTGATCATATAAATTAATATAAAATATATAATATCCCAAAAATATAAAAATATCTCCTATAAAATGTATTTACAATTAATAGACTCTAAAACAAATTTTACATTAAAAATCCCATTGATTGTTGTTCAGATTTTTATATTTAAAATTTTTACTACATTAAGTTTAAAATTTATTTTTGCTGCTCTCACTCTTTATTCTACATACGGCAAGAGCCGACACAGCACAGGGATTGCTGGGATCTGTGGTCCTCCAAGCAGGATCAGTCCCATAGTTTCTATTCACTGACATGCTATTCTAATGACCTATCTTATTTCCATCCTGTCTATAACCCTTATACAGGTTTGCAGCATTACTAATGCGCCTAAGTTTCGTAAAGCGAAACACACAGGCGAGGTGCGGGGAACTTTACACACCATTTATGAACTCACAAAATCCACTTTCATACATTCAGGTGCATTATACACTGAAAATGAGACTCGACTATTCACTTCGACGCGCCTTCCTTCATACAAGTCGTCCTTGGTGTTTTTTTAATTTTTTTACTTGATACATCGTCTAGATTTGGTGCTTTTTTGTTTTTTAAGGATCATGTATGTTTTTTTTGTTTTTTTTTAACTTAATGTGTCATCTACATTTAGTGCCTTTTTCACTTGATGCATCATTTAGGCTTGGTTTTTCATTTTTTTACTTGAAATATCCACCAAATTTGGTGATTTTATTTTTTTTTCTTGAATTACCAAAAATTTTAATGTATCATTTAGGCTTGGTGCTTTTTATTATTTTACTTGAAATATTGTCCAGATTTGGTGGTTTTTTTTTTTTCTTGAATTACAGTTAGATTTTTTTTTTTTTTTTTTTTTTTTAAATGTATCATTTAGGCTTGGTGCTTTTTATTATTTTACTCGAACTATCGTCCAGATTTGGTGATTTTTTTTTTTTCCCTTTTTTTCTTTTTTTCTCATTACATTAAATGGTCTTCAGAATAAGGGGACAGTGAAAACAAGCAATTTTGAAATTTTTGGAGTCTTTTTGCAAAGTGTCTTTTTTTTCACTGTCTCCCTTTTTTCGTTTTCTATAAACACTTCTCCATGACGGGCGGATTCCACCTCCTTCATTTTGTTTGGGTGCGGCTCCACTAATTTGCATTCGGGGGCCCCCCCCGGGCATATTTACAGGGGCCGCATTCCTGCCCCTTTTCACTCAGAATAAGGGGCCCGGGAAATTTCCTCTGCATACCACCCGCTCCCCGGAACTGCGCTGCTTTTACAATCAAAAACAGAGAATTCTCTTTTGGTTCCTAATGTGCTGTTGTAAACAAGAAGGAGAAAATCTGTGCTGCTCTGGATGGTTCATAAAAGACTGGATTCAATTAACAAACCTCCCGCTGGAGAGGAAAGATCAGTGCTCCGATTTTTTGGGAAAAATGACTGTCTAGACCCCGGGAATTTCAGGGCTGTGGTAAAATAAACAAACGGTCAAAATAAGATTGGGATAGGGAGAGGAACGGAAAAAACGTTTCTGTTGGAAAACCCGGGGGGAAAGGGGGGAGCAGGGATGTTCTAAATTTTTCCCCTTCCCCCCCCTTTTCTCAAAAAAAACCCCACTGACTCGGGGAGCGAAACAAAACAGTGAAGGGGGGGGGGATGTCATTTCCCCTTTAAATTTTAAAAAACATCCAAAATGGGGGGGGGAAGGGAAAAGCTGAGGAAAAATTTAAAGTTCAAGGAAACAAAACGAACGTTTAAGGATTTCATTCCCCCTTTTAAAGGGTTGGGTTTTTTATTATTTTACGTGAAAAAATTTTCCCGATTGCTGGGGTTTTTTTTTTTTTTTTTGCACCTTTAATTTGGGGCTTTTTTTTAAACCCCTTTATTGTATTTATAATTTTTCTTTTAAAAATTTTTAGCCCCAAACCAGGGGAAAGTTAACACCAAAAATAAAACCCTCCTATCCCTCCGAAATCCTTTTTTTTTACTAAAACACTAAACAGTTTTCGCTTTGCTTTGAGAAAAAGGAATATCTTTCCCTTTCCAAAGGCAAAAAAAAAAAAAAGTTTTTGTCCAGCAGGTCCAGCAGCGCCTTTTTTGGTGGAATTTGTTTTTCCTGAGACTTGGAACCCCTTGGAAATGTATTTATTTAAAAGAAAATTAAACTGAAGACATTTATTTAAAAAGAAGAATAAAAAAAAAAAAAAAAAAACCATAGAGCGCGGCTTTTTCAGCGGATCCAGGCCATAAACAAAAAGCACTTCGTCCGGTGCGCTTTCTTCATACGTTCATTTGGACGTGTTTTCACAAGGACACCTGGGGCTCTCGTTCACTTAGAGAGATGCGTGTCTTTTTGAATTCTTTCCATTCATTGTTAGATTTTCATTAAATATACAGACCATTAACATACACCTGCGCCGCAGGGAGGAGTAAGGGTCCCAAGGCCTATGAGCTTTCCAATGTCACAGACACGTTGTGTTCAGCATAGCATCCCCCTGACTCAGTGACAAGATTTAAGGGCTGTAAACTTGATTTTCAGTCCCCTTCAAAACATCTGACAGGTTTAAGTATCTTAAAATCGTTTCTGAATGAGGAAATCTTTCCAAATGTTCTTTATTGCATGAAGTGCAGTGAAGGTGACAAATTGGTCGGGGGGTTAGATTTAGCTGGCATAAGTTTACTGTACATCCTATATTTGAGGCACCAGTTAAATGTGACTTCTGACCCCTACCCCATGTTTTGTAAAGAAAGAAAGAAAGAAAGAAAGAATTAAAGAAAGAGAAAGAAAGAAGGAAATAAAAGAGGAAATAATTAAAGAAAGAGAAAGAAAGAAAGAAAGAAAGAAAGAAAGAAAGAAAGAAAGAAAGAAAGAACGAAAGAAATAAAGAAAGAAGAAAGAGGAAAGAATTAAAGAAAGAGAATAAATAAAGAAAGAAAGAAAGAAAGAAAGAAAGAAAGAAAGAAAAGAGGAAATAATTAAAGAAAGAAAAGAGGAAAACATTAAAGAAAGAGAAAGAAAGAAAGACAGAAAGAAAGAAAGAGAAAGAAAGAAAGAAAGAGAAATGTGAGAGATTGATACATTGATATCAGGTATAAGGTATCTATATTAAACACAAGATAAACAGGTAAATTGTTAGATACAGTATCTCACAAAAGTGAGTACACCCTTCGCATTTTTGTAAATATTGTGTTATATCTTTTCATGGAACAACACTGAAGATGTGACACTTTGATACAATGTAAAGTAGTCAGTGTACAGCTTGTATAACAGGGTAAATTTGGTGTGCCCTCAAAATAACTCAACACACACCCATCAATGTCTAAACCACTGCCAACAAAAGTGAGAACACCTCTAAGTGACAACAAATGTGAGTGCACCCCTGAGTGAAAATGGACAAATTGTGCCAAATTTGCCATTTTCTCTCCACGGTTGTCATTTGAATCAATGGTATTTCAAGGTCTCAGGTGTGAATGGGGAGCAGCTGTGTTAAATTCGGTGTAGCGCTCTTACACTCTCTCATACTGGTCACTGGAAGTTCAACATGGGCGCCTGATGGCAAAGAAAACTGTCAGAGGATCTTAAGAAAAGAATTGTTGCTCTATATAAAGATGGCCGAGGCTATAAGAATATTGCTAACACCCCGAAACTGAGCTGCAGCACGGAGGCTGAGACCATACAGGGGTTTAACAAGACAGTTTCCACTCAGAACAAGCCTCCCATGGTCGACCAAAAAGCTGAGTGCACTTTGGTTTTTTAAAAGGGCAAAATCAAGGAGAAAACTTAGCATTGCCCGGGTTACAGGGGGTTGGGGGATCGGGCTGTTTAGTGCCAGATCATATGCCGCAACATGCATCATATTG
>JAODAL010070925.1:0-15730 GCA_025379985.1 Phyllomedusa bahiana
TCAAAAGCACCTTCTTCCCCCGAAGTCCCCCAAAATTTCGACTTCTTTTCCGAACCGAAGTTTTCCTGAAATTCTAAACGAATTCCACTTCGTTAGAATCGATTCGCCCATCTCTAGATATAACTCCAATTCTGGCCATTTAAATACTTAGATGCTCCAGTCAGCTCAACCTTTGTCATTGCAGCCAGGGGTCTAATAAGGTCTCATAGGTCTGTCATCGTACTCTCCTGAGGCAAGTTGTGATAGGAGAGTCAAAACTGAATACTATTCTGCACCATATTAGTATTGCAGAAAGTGTACAAGCAAATTTTTCATGTTTTTCCACTCTAGAAATACTCTTATTTTGTTTCCCACTACATTATATGGTATAATAAATGGCACTACTTATCCCGCAAACACAAGCCCTCAAATGGATTTTTTTTTTGAGGATTCAAGCCGTCCCCATTCACACCCACGTATTCATGTTCTGCCCAAAAATTGGGTGGAAGAATGAACGCGTTCTAAGTTTTTAGGAACGGCAGCAGTGTCAAAAACTGTCTTTCAAAAAATCCGTACAGCATGGATTTTCTATTTAAAGGGGTTGTCTCATTACAACGATTCATCTTACCTCAGTCCTGTTTTCTCAGTTTCATTTTTTAATTTACTGGCCACTACTGGCCTGCAGTGATGAGCTGCTGAGGACACCAGGTCTGTAGCTATAGCAAGCAGTTCTGGCAGCCTATCAGGAGAGATTGAACAGGTCTGTAGCTATAGCGACCGGAGGAGCTGATTCAGCCCATACAGGGGATATCTAGGAATAGGTAGGACACAGTTAATGGACACATATTGCAAAGTGACTTGTTTTTGCAAGATCTTTAACATAAAAAGCAATCCAGTAAATTCAAAAATTAAACTGAGAAAACAGGACTGAGGTAAGATGAATCGTTGTAATGAGACAACCACTTTAAATTATAGTGACTAGGATTCTGCAGTCGGGAAATAATTTTTTCCCTAAAATGAGGACAATTGGCTTCTACCTCATGGGGTTTTTTGCCTTCCTCTGGATCAACACTATAGGACAAAAGGCTGAACTGGATGGACGTTCATCTTTATTCAGCCGTACAAACTATTTAACTATATGATAAGGGCACTGGTAGTATAAAAAAAATAAAAATAAATAACTGGACAGCCCCTTTAATATTGTCACTTGAAAGGTTTAAAACGGTGACAATTCTTCAGAGATACAGGGTTTATTAACCCCCAAAAAATGTTATAGCATTTCACAGGTAAGTGGAAAAAACACATTGATAAGCAAATATGAAAAACTTTATTGCCACTTTAATTAGTTGCTCTTGGGATATGTCCTAAGAAAACAGGAACGAACCAAGTTAATGCAAGACACAAATCAAATTTGGAAACTAATATGCTGAGGGCACATCCTCTTGATGATGTGTTTTATAGACCATTTTCCTTAATCAGCACATTGTATATATCCTGCTAAACATCTTGTTTCAACAATGCCTTTGGGGACAGCTGTGGATAGCTACTGAGTACTGAAACTCGCTGATAATTTGCACATTTTAAGAGCTCCAATAATATTTTATTACACATTCTAGAAAGCAGAAGAAAATGGAAGCAATCATGTACAATA
This sequence comes from Phyllomedusa bahiana, assembly GCA_025379985.1. Lineage (NCBI taxonomy): Eukaryota > Metazoa > Chordata > Amphibia > Anura > Hylidae > Phyllomedusa > Phyllomedusa bahiana. The sequence goes on from JAODAL010070925.1 coordinate 1,631, forward strand.
TAACATGCAAATGTTATACTTTTTCTATTACCAGCAATAACATCCCCGCAGATAATTATAGATAACAGCAAGAAGCAGAACAAAGACCCTCTTAGAAAACTAGGTGCCCAGATTTTAATTAATAGGAGATTTTTGCATTGCTACATATGTCAAATTTAGTGAATTTCAGCTTTTCTGAAGAAAACAAATCAAAAGACTTTCTGCAGGGCACTCCAGTGGATTGATTTTATATGATTCCTTTGTTTGATGAGTTTGATAAGATTATGATGGATAATGTCCCCAAAGGCGTATTCATTAAACCTATTGTCTAGGGGAATATAATGTAATTTTATCTTACATTGACTACTTGACAGTGACATATGACATTACTAGGCCATAAACACTGCATGGCCTTCACATTCTTATTGCCCTATAGTGATGTATGAATAAAAGGTCACGTCACTCTCTGGCAGTACATGCCCCCTGGAGTAACCCTCTGCTATATCCTAAAGTTAAATCTTGATAGCAAATTGCTTAATATAGCAAGCATATATATTATGTAAGGTTTTTTGGCTGGGTAAGATAAGGCAACTTTTCTAGATAAAAGTTGCTGAATTCAGTATAACTTTTGCAAATCAAAGTCAGTATGCAGCGTTTTTTAATATGCAGTGTAATGCTAGTCAAAATAAATGACTATTGAGCCAAATTATAGTGAATCATTTCTATTTTATACCAACTTTATATCATCGGCTCTGATAATGCAAAGTTTGCACCTTTGCGTGTTTTTTTATTGACACAAAGTCTCCTTGCTTTTTTGGGTACAAAGTTACAAGCCTGTTACTCTTCTGTTGACTTAATACACATGTAAGTTTACTCTCTATTGTCTTGGTTAAGATTTATTCACTCAGTGTAGGCTTTAGACTTATCCCCTGTCCAGAAGTGTTTTTGTGGATCGTACTTTGAACTCTGCAGTTGGCCACTCCATGAAAGTAGGATAGACAAAGAACACATGTGCATTTTTTAAGCTGACACAGCATTAGGTCGTGTCCGCCATTTTGTTTAAGTAAGATATATAAATCTGTCACATTAGCCATGAAGACCAGAAGCCTTTTTACCCATGTTAGAGACGGCTATACTGACTGAGGGTCTCTCGTTCCGTCGCCATCCTATGGCTTCTCATGGCTGATGTTCCGGCAGGTGATGTGTTATACGGACTTAAAACTTTTGTAAATAACTATTTTTCTCTTACAAACTGTACATAATATCTTACTATTTTCTCTAATCATTTTATGTTATCATTTTATCATACTTGATTTATTATTGTACTATTGTAAAAATCAAGCTATGTTATATCCTTATTGACTGGTCTTCTTTAAAGCTGTATCCCGAACCTGTATTAAAAAAAAACTTGACAAAACATGCAGTCAACTATTTTTAAATCGCTATACTTAATGTCATGGTTATTTGCAACATTTTTAGCAGGTAAGAAGACGATGAAACAGCTGCTATTTGTACTTCCCTAACACAGGACAACTGGAGTACAGTAAGTGTACTCAAACTTTAGTAAATGTGACCAGAGGAATGTTGTCTTGCCCCTTTAACTGTTATAAATGGCAGGAATTCTTCTGCCATTTCTTCTTCTCTGGTATACTAGATCAGATAAGGTTTGCTTTGAAAACACAGTTTGCTACCTCAAACAGCAACCTGGACTATCAGCTGATCAGGCACACACACGTGAGCTTGATTATGTGGCCTTGGTTGATTGCTAGCCCTCTATAAAGGAAAGTTTCACTTTGTGACGGGTTGTCTATACAGGTAGCTGTGAGATTGTGTCTTGTGAGCTTGTTGCCTTAAGGCTAGGTCTACACAGCATAGGACAAAAATCTTGTCGAACACCAAAACCTTATGTAACACCCCTTTGTGCCAACCTCCTTGGGCAGGGTGTGTTGTCGCTCTCTCCTCTCTATAACACAGTGCCTCCACCCGAAACTTCATATCAGCTCTTCAGGTATGCAGGAAAGGTGGTTCCTCTTCTCTCAGAGGTTCATTCGGGAAACCCCTGTCTAAGCTCAGTACACACTCCCAGAGTGGGGGATAAAACTCTTAGCAGATTTATTTTAAAGGGCTATTAGGTGATATATGGCTTGGAGAATTGCAAACATGAAAATAGAGTGACACACATAACACATCAAAACATCAATAACTAAGTACCATAAAAAAAATTTTAAACTTAGTCCCTGAAACTCCCCCTACTGGTAGAGTAACAGATTTGTATCTCTTTTACATGGTGGTCTACACAGGTAATCCCACAGTAATATACCATCAGTTAACCTCTCCTAACAGACCACAGTGAGAGTGCAATCAAAATGGCCGCTTCAGTTCAGCATCAGTTAAACTGTTGGGGCCCAGTTGCCGCAGTTGTTGGAGCTCTTTTGATAATGTTTGGTCGCACTTGTAGATTCTCCGCCCTAGCAATCCGCAGAAACAGTCCACACCCCAAATTACAACTTTCTGATTAACCAAGTCTCTCCAGGCTCTACTCATCTTTCAACGATCAGCACCGCACTAGACTCCAGCCCGCTTCAGTCACATTCAGGTGCTGGGTGCCCCTGGCAGGGGGGGGGAAGCCAGGATTATTCTGGGTGGGAACAGGGCTCTGTAGCTGACAGGCGGCCCACAGACTAGCTGGTCTCCACTCAGGGCACATTGTGGAAATCTCAGTCTCTGTCACAGAGCCCTCTCTCCTCTATAGTCTCCACACTTCTCCCTCTTCCAATCTCCTCCTCCTCTCTCCTCTGTAGTCTCCACACTCCTCCCTCTTCCAAGCTCCTCCTCCTCTCTCCTCCCACTTCCTGTGATGTCACCAAACCAGGGTCTGCTTTGGTCGTAAAGCCCCTATCATGTTCCTGGGAAAAGAAGATGAAAGCCTCTTTCTAAACACCCTGTACGCATTGCTTCCCTTTGGAGGGTTACATTGAAAAAACTGCTTTGAACCTGACTATTTTTTCAGTTTTCTGTCCAAAGCAGCTAGGTTTCCGACGAGTTTTTGGGGTGGTTTTTGTTTTTTTTACTTTTTTGGGCAGTTTGTAGTATATAAAAAAATTAAAAATTATACCTTGTATAAACACCTAGGCAGTTTTTCAGCAGAACCATACAAAAAATGTGCCAAAAACTGATTTTACATGTTCCTGAAACCAGCGACCTGTGTAGACTACAGGTGTTTTTTTTGTACTAAAGTCTATGTAGACATTTTTTTGGCGGACTTTCAGCGGTTTCAAAATACTAAAACTGCCACACATCCGACAGGAAACCTCTGTTGCGTAGACATAGCCTAAGTCGTGTTTTGGTTACTTAGCGGTTTGTCTTAGTCTTCTATTGTTTCTGTGTTGCCCTGTGCAGTCTTGAAGTTTGTTCTGTTCATGAGTTCTCTTTCATAGCTTTGAGCTGTTTGGGAGGGCCATAATAGTTAGGTACATTGGTAATGATAGTGTCAGGGGTAGAATAGGGCCAAAGGTGTCTGGACTAAGGGATAGCGCAAGGGAGCAACTTAATTGTTAGGGTCAAGTGTTTTTTGGTGTTTTGCTTCTGGATTCAAGTCATTTATCTTTCCATCTCCATCTGTGCCCTTCTCATCATCCACCTTGCTGCCCACCGTCCATTGGTAAGTCCCTGCATTTAATTTTTGATACACACTTCGTATTACTTGCATGTGACTGCTGGTTTGCTTCATTTCTGTTTTTACTTTAACGTCTGTGCCTACCAGCATTTTTACATCTGCTTTATATACCACTGTATCCAATAATGACTTTCTGTACAATAAAAAATACATAACTATGCCACAACATGCTAATAAAAACTAATTCCTCCTATAGGGTAACCACACTGTTTGCTCAAATGCCACCCATTGTAACTTTGGAGGGTGTCAGAGTAGGCTTACAGACTCAGCCTACTTGCTAGTGATAAGAACTAATATATACCTGCAGGAACACAACGGGATAGGACTTTTGTGTCATATGGTCATTGAGCCATTTTATCTATCAGGGCAGTGTAATGTTTTTGGCAAATTGTACTATCACCAAAGTTACACACAAAAATGACATATTATTTACTTAAAGGGGTTTTCTCATCACAAGCTTTCACAGACATGAGCAGTTTCTCTGTCTCTTACAGCTTCAAATCCAGGGGCAGTTCTTCCCTCTAAGTAGGCGTTTCTCTCCCAGTAGAAGGGTCTTCCCTAACTGAAGACTGGTGACATCATCGTTCTGTGTGAGCAGGAGAAGGGAGAGGATGTCACAGCTTCTGCAGCACCTCCTTCAAAGTTCAATTTCATGCCTGGAGAGCTGTCACCTGCCTCCACAAGCTCCTTGTAACCAGAACACCTGTATTGGTGAGAACATTTTTACATGTAGTCTGAAGTGATGAAGAAAATGTGATAAATGCACTCTGCTCCCCCTCTGTTATCAGGCAGGAGTTAGAAAGATTTAAAAGGCTGTGTTATATGGGGAGAGAGTGAATCTAACAGCTAGAGAATCAGTAATTGGCCAGATCCTTCACATAGAGCTGTCACTGTGAGAGGGTCATAGAGAGGAGCTGAGGAAGCCTTTTTTTACACAGACAGCACAGAAAGCTGAGGCAGCTAGTTTCACTTTCATTTTCCACAGCTCAGAGGGGAGTAAGCACAGAGTGCAGGTAGCCAATCAAAGCCCCGGGCATGTCCCGTGGCCCAAAGGAGGCATGTCCTTAAAATGCTGAAGTAATCATCAGTCATATTCACAGCAATCACAGCAAACCCTACCTCAGGCTGCTGATTTAGCTCTAGACACACACAAGATTAGCTCATTAGCTGCTATACTAAATGAGTACAGTAATGCAAACCAACTGCAAAAGTTCTTATTTTTACTGTCCCCATCATTACAGATATGATCTTTGTAACAAGAAAACCCCTTTAAGATAAATGATATGTGTCAGAGAAACATAACTCGCACACCACCTTTCATCCTTGCCCTTAAATATCACTCCTCCACTCTTCATTTCATCAGCATGTCTGCTTCATGGGTGGGACTTTCTGTTGGTCACATGACTATTTCTCAACTAACCAGAACTACAGTTCATACACCCACCTTATTTATAAGCAGTAAGTAGCTGTGTCGAGGCTCTCAGTAGTACGAACTGGGCATGCTCGACCAGATAAGAGAAAAACTGTCAGATTGCTGTAACTACTAGCAACAAGGGATATATGTTACATTAACCAGACTATGTAGGTAGAAGTGTTGTATAAACACTGTTCATTTCTGAAATTTGCAATATTTGGTAATTTCTTTTCAATGGGTTATAATTTCTATAGTGGTGCAACTCCTATAAGGACTTTTTGTAACTTTAAAATAATATTTTGCCATGCAGATTTTGAGGATATCTGTAAATGTGTTTTAAAGTCAGCTCTAAATTAGGTTGTCTTCTTTCAGACCTATGGGGCCCTGATGCATTAGAGAAATATTATTGTGTCAGAGCTTGGGTCCACCTGAGAATCATTTAACACTGTAGTGGGCAAGTACAACCTGTAGGACTTTACTTGAGTCCAGCCACCATCTTGGACAGTCCAGGGGTCTGTTGGCTCTTTTGGATCGCCCTCTTTTTGTAAGAAAGTGCATGGCTGATAACAAAGTAGATTTCAAACTGGCCTGAGCCAGCTTTATTCTTCAGACAATAACAAAAATACAAACATAAATCCTAGGCTGTCTGGCCACTAAATTAACAGAGATCAACCTCTGTAGGTATGGCCAAGCCTACTGCCCAGCCCCACAAACAATAGGACTAACAACTGTATCATCTGATTCAGGCTTCTGCATTCATGCCAGACCTGCCTTTCTCCAGCCTGGGAACAAGCGCCCTATCCAGTTCAGCAACAGCGCCCGACACGATTCACCTAGAAAGAGGGAACGAGGCTTTACGTTAGGGCTCTGGGAAATTGACTTATTCCGTTAACGGTGGGAATGGGCCTCTACACCATTATTACAGCCATTCGGAAAGCACATCCATATTATGCTGGCAACATCTTATACTAATAAGTGTCAGAAATCTATGATTAATCTGAAGTGAATAAAACTGCGCCTTACTACCTCCATAGATCCAGGCTACTCGGTGTGTATTGTACTCTTGGGTCTCTCTGCTGTAAAACTACTAGTAGAAAAGACTATAGTGACTCTATGAAGTGATCTGCACCATACATGCCATTATGTTGATCATTATGTCTTTCATTAATAGTACTATGGCTAAGTGTTAACCAGCTCTGACCGCGTGCCATTTACCCAAACATATTATTCTTCTGTAATGTTCATGCTCGTGTCTTAAATCACTTCAAAGTTATTCTACTAGTTTTTCCGTCTTTTTTTCCAGATTGATATTGTTATAAAACATTCCCATGCATGATATCCTTCTAGCACAGAAAAATAATAAAACATAATATAAAACTTATTCCCATCATATTAAAAGTGTATGGCTCCCATCCTGTGACGTAGTTTGAGGATACTCACAGCTCATATACAACTTGCAGTTATGTGAAGCCCATCGGGTCTTAGAGAAGCAGGGAATATACAAAGATTCGACGCTATCAAGCTAACTCCATGATACGTAAGGAGTGGGTAATGGATGGTAAACAAACTGTCCCTGTCTTCTCCATGGAGTGTCTAGCTATCGCTGAAAGCCAGTATCCTCCCAATCATGAGCTGCCACAATAAGGCCAATGTTCACACACAGGCTTAATTGTGGGCGCAAATTACGACCCCGCAATTACGACCGTGTGGTCGGAGTTGGGCAGGGAACGGGGATCGCTTGGGAGGGGGCGGCCACCTCGTCGTGACCCATACACTATTATTATATAGAGGTTTGCTGTATACGCCGCTAGTATAATGACATGTCATCTAGATCTCATCCCAGCTATGCTCTGGCGGTGAGCCTCTATGAGAACTGTGGATTACCGTAATGGACTGGGTCTTTCGCCGTTATATTCGTTACAGTAGTGCCTGCGAATTACGCGGATGAAATACGTGTCCAAAAAAGCCTTGTAACCATGTCTAGGGTAAGTTTCACCTGGCTTATTTTGGGACGACATTTCTGCCACTCTATTGAGAGCGTATTGCGCTACTAGGTTTAGAGCCGATATGCCCGACCCCAATCATTACGGTAATAACACAAGTTTTACATATGAGAAAACTAGTAGATTAATGGCCGTAGTCATAAGAGTCCGAACTTGATTTATTATAGTGAACATAGTCTGCAGCTAGCGCACTCTCTCTATCGAGGTTCCAGGAACATCAATGTAGCATTAAACTATGCCAACGAATTTAGTCTGGACGTATTTAATATCCGATGGGCGGTTAGCATTAAAGCTGTGATAAGGATTATTCCCATCACAAGACTTTGATGGTGCATATTCGAAAAGGTATTCCATCCAATATCTGATGCATGCCCAGATGATGCACTATACTAAGAGAACAAGCCCTGAAACCCGTTTTAAAAGGTTTGTCTCACTACATCAATTTCATTTACCTCAGACCTGCTTTCTCAGTTTTCATTTTTGAAGTACTGCGTGACTAGGCTACTACTGGCCCTGCAGTTGCACAAAATAGGAACACCAGGTCAAGTAGCTATAGCGAACAGCGCTGGGCAGCGCTTATCAGAAGAGTGATTTGAAAACTAGAGTCCTGGATAGCAAATATCGGACTGAGGAGATGACTGAGTCCCATACATAGAGGGATATCTCAGGACATAGGGTGTAAGAACAACTGTTAATCGGACACATTTATGCAAAGTGACTTGTTTTTGCCAAAGTATCTATTAACATAAATAGCCAAAATCCTTGGCTTAGAGAAACCCCTCTAAGTTTTAACCCCTTCCCACAGCAGTCTTTTTGTCACGTTTGTTTTTCCCTACCCACCTTACAAGAGCCATGACTTTTTTATTTTTCCATCAACATAGAAATATGAGGATGCCTTTTATTTATCGTTCAAGAATGACAAACTTTGTTCTTGAATGTGATTCATTCACCTGTTACCATAGAATACATCTGAGAAAACCCTACAAATAATAGGCTAAGTGTTAGCAGAATGTAGAAAAAAAAACCGTACTCTGCCGTCTCTTGTTTTTTTCTGCGGGTATGTTTTTACTGAGCATCTATACTTCAGTATAAATGGTGTGTTATCATATTATTCTACATGGTTGAATAAAATATTCTACTGATTACGTAAAAATATGAAGGGGTTTTCGATTATTTAAAAGTATGCTTAAAAAAAATAATCAAGAACCATTTTCTATTTTTGATATTTGCCCACTGCAGTGCCATTTGTGATGATAATAGATTAAGAGACTGTTTATGGTTTAACATATGACCCTGCGAACATCAATAATGGTAACTCTTTTTTATTTTTATTTCTTAGTTTGTAAAATGGTCAATAAGAGAGAGAGTAACTATCTTGTAGCAAGTGCAGCATGAAATGAATGCAGTATAAACATGCAGAAAATTCTTGTATACTAGTGTTTTTGTTCTATTAGGCCTGATGTTGAAGTGGGTACATTCTGTGCATTAACAGAACGTAATGGCATCAAATACTGTTTCCACATTTGTTATAGAATTACATTTACATGGCATATACTCATCTTAAAATAGGTCAGGCTACATAAACTATTAATACTTCAAGCCAGATGAAAAAAAAATAATTTATAATGAAACGCAATTTTTATAAAGATTAATTTATCTTTGTCATAAATGGAAATTTTACTAATGAAAATAACAGAAAAATGTGTGCAATTTGATACTATTTAAAAACACAAAACATGTTGCTTATATCACAATGCTTCAAGAGTTCTTTTTTCACTTTCATAATAGATTTACTCAATCGTTCTGCAATGTAGTGGAGCATTAACTGAGACTTTTTCAAATGCACTTGATGTCTTTTGATTGTTACCTATATGTTCAGGATGATAAAAGAGATTCTATTGCGCTCTGTGTGCAAAATGTTTCTTCTGCTTTATATAACCTCAGTGGATTCGTTAGTTATAGAGGTCTCAGGGGTCGCACGTGCGACACAGGCCTCTGACTTGACTCAGTGGGGGCCCCCGACGCCTGCCATCCCCATCGACCTACTAGCTCTAGCGGCTGATACTCATGGCTAGGTCACAGTAGACCCAGCCTATATGTAAAAACTCACGCGTAGGCTGACATGCAGGCGGCACAGGCAGCCAGTCAATGCTTTGATGAGCCTAGCGGAGGCTCCACAGGTAGAATATGACAGCATCGCTGGCTGCTCCCTCAGATGGAGAAGGGAAGAGGGCAGTCCGTGTCACATGGGTAGGCAGGAGTGATGAGGCCCCGGAGGAATCAGGATATGCGAATAGGACAGATAAGAGAAAGCATGTGCAAGCAAGAGCAGGGGGGGACCTCGATGGTGACAGGCCCAACATGCGGAAGGACTGTTTCGATGAGGCTGATGCAAGTAAAAGTATGCTAAATCTACTATGTGATTAGCTGTATATGTGTGTGTGGATGTATGTTGTGTGCGTATACTTTGGGTGTGAGATATATACTGTATAGCATAGTTGCAAACTTATGAAAATGAAAAGCAGCGAGATCTATAGGGGGTTTAGGGCGGCCAAAGACTGGTTTACAGCCTTCGTGGCTAGGCACAAAAAATTTGCGATTATTGGGGACACAGCCCTTCCTTGTCGGTATGCTATGCCTCTTTCAAAAAGCCAACACCTCACTAACTAGACGGCATAACGGCATTGGAAGAAAGCCAGGTAGATTGACCCTTATAAGCCGAGGTAGTAACACCACGTAATAGCAGGTAGTGCCCCTCTTACAGGCAGGGTAGATGCCCCTCCTTGTAGCCAAGTTAGAGGCCCTCGTGTACGACCAGAGTAGGTGCCCCCATTTGTTATCCTGGTAGGGGGTGCCCCAAACCCTTTCGTTAGACCAATGGTAGGTGCCCACAATAGTTGCCAGGTAAGGTGCCCCCATGTTAGCCAGGTGTAGTGCCCCCATTGTTTGCCAGGTTAGTGGCCGCCCATTGTTTTTCAAGCCCATTTGGTAGTGTCCCCATTGTTGCCATGGCTAGATGCACCCACTCTGTTAGACAGGTAGTTGCCTCCATCATGTGTTCCAGGTTAGTGCCCCATTGTTGCAGTAAAGTTGCCCCCTTGTTGCCAGGTTAGATGCCCTCTGTTGCCAGGTAGTGTCCCCCTCTATTGCCAGGTAGATTGACCCCCTCATGCTTATGCCAGGTAGAAGTCCCCTACTGTTAGCCATGGTAAATGTGCTCCCCATTGTATTAGCCATGGATAGTTGCCCCCATTGTTGCCATGGCAGAGCCCCCCATAATAGCTAATAAAATAAAATATATAATAATCCACTTTACCTCACCAGGCTCCTGCAGCTACGGAACCGCTCCGGCGTAACGATTCTCTCTCAGCGGCTGCAGGAAGGGATATGTAGGGAGAGCAGATTACGCGCGTCACTCCCTTGCAGCGCGCGTCACTTTCCCCTGCGCCGCCTGACCTGTATGTACGGTCGCAACACCGTGGCGACATGGAAGTACAGGGGGAAGGAGGGAGCGTATCCTCCTGCTCCTCCTGCACAGCGAGACTGCGGTGGGTGAAGCAAAGGGGCGCAGCGGCGGCTTCACCGCCTGTAGGAGCGGCCCGGCCGGCGCCAGAGTGGCGCGAACATAGCGCTACTCTGTCGCCGACAGGCCAATTTAAGAGCCCCCGCACCTGCTGGCGGCGGGGAGAGATTGCCACTCCCCCGGTTATGGGCGGGGACGGGGACTCCCAAATTAGCGGGACCCCAGCCAAAAACGTGAGAGGAGAAGTTGGCATAGTATGACTGTCTGTATGTGTGTTATTACTAGGGTATTTGAGTATATACTGTATGTATGGTGTGATTGGTTATACTGGGGAGTGAGTAATATACTGTGTGTATGGATGTAACTCATGTGTGTGTATATGGGTTATGTGAAGTTCGCTATACTGTGTGTATGGATGTATGTGTGTGGGTGTATCATGGGACGGTATGTGAGTATATACTGTTGTATATGGATGTCATGTGTCGTGCGTTTTACTGGGTCGTGAGTATATTACATACCTGTTGTTGGTAGAAATTGGTAATGTACTGTGTGTATATATTATTTTGTATTACTTTGTGTCGTTATTATAAATGATGTATGCGGTGTGTAATATATATGTGTTATATCTGGTGATTGTTGGTGTCGGTATATACATGTGTATACTCTTATGATGGCTATAATTACTGTGTTTAGGGGTTTATAATATAGTGTGTTTATACTTTGTCATGGGTATAGGCTGTGTCATTTTTAATGTGATGGTATATTTACTGTAACCTGATCTGTTAATATACTATTGCTGTAGTATATAGTGTGATATAGTATTTTGAGTATTTTAATTTATAGTATGTGTGTTTGCAGTGTGCATTACTACTGTGTCTTGCTATATAGTGTTGTGCAGTGCATGTGATATATAGATATTGTAGTTTGTGTGTATGTTAAACTGTTTTGTATCGGACAATGTGTTTGCATAATGAGTGTATACATAGAGATGTGGACCCTAGACTATATTAAAAACATTGTCACACTGCATATTCTTTCTATACCTGACTTGATGAGTGGAGTTTATAGAGTAGATATCATAATATATGATACATAGGTAATAGGGGTTATATAGATAAGATTTGAATAAGGAGATGATTATGAGATCATAATAATGATAGATTAGTTGAATGAGGATGATCATCGTTAGATACGATAGATAGATAGATAGATATTGGAATTAGAATAGATAGATAGTATAGGAATCGATGATAGATAGATAGTAGAATAGAATATGATAGATTTAAGATAGAGTAGATAGTATAGATAGTTAGATAGATAAGAGTAGATAGATAGATAGCATTATGAGATAGATATTTAGATAGTTATTGGATAGTATAGTTATGCGGATAGATAGATATGAGCGATTTGATAGATATTGGGAATAGATCGATATCGATAGAAAGGATGTTATGTTTGATAGTAGATAGATAGTCGATTGATCAGATTGATAGATGTTTATTAAGAATAGATAGTATGATGTTACATAGATAATATATGAGAAGAGTGGAGTGAGAGAGAAAGTTGATAGATTAAAAATATTATGAAATAGATTAGATAATTGAAGAGACATATATAAGTATCGAAAGGTATGATAGATGACAGATGATTATAGAGAATAAATAGAGATAGATAGATGGGATACATAGGTAGTTATATATTATGAAATAGATATGAGATATAGATAGATGAAGTTACGTAGGTCTTGAGAATAGATATGAGCCATTAGGTATACGTTTTATACCATAAGGGTGTTCACGTACCCTTGTCTGTAGAGTAGTGGGGATCTACTGGAACACCGCAAGCCTGTATGGTGTAAGCCAGCGCCAGGAACGGTAATCTAAGTATCGGTCCTCGGTTTTCCCCTAGAGCCCCCGCAAGCAGGGATGACTTGCTGCGGGGTTGAGTCGTACGAGGTCGTTACCCTGACGTGACTGCTTGCAGTGTTGGTGGCAAGCCAGTTATAGCGTTGTGACAGATGTCATGGCTAGGTCGCTGCGTCTGGGGACAGGCACGTAAAGACAGAGGTACAGTGGCAGGACGCAATGGTTCGTGAAGGCTCGTGGAAAGGCGGATAGATAGGTCAGAGGCACGTGCGCAGGATGCGTGGATCGAGGTACGGGAAGCTAATGGTGACGGTACCACGGTAATGTCAGTACAAGGCTCTGTTAAGCTTCTTATAGAGCTGAAATGGCGCACTAAAGCATCGCACAGCCCCAGGAAGGGCCAGGGATAAATAATGGCAGGACCGGAATAGACAATTTACCGCGATTGGCAAAAAACTGGCACCTTTATAATCTCTGCTTCAGTGCGGCTGAGCGCTGCAGCGCCTTTTAGAAATGTCGGCGGATAGCAAGGCGCCCTGGGTGAGGGACATGGAGTACGCATAAGGAGCTATGCAGGCATATTTGTAGGTAAAGAGATGGATGACTGCGGCCCGAGCCGGGGTAGATGGCGCCTACCGCCCGACAATTGCGGGCGCAGTGCCGCTCTCGTGTCGGAATGACCACGGGTGTGCCCGCGACCCGGGTACTGGCGGATTTCGCGGCCCACCCGTAATGACAGATACCCCCCCCCCCCTTCGGCCTCCTCCCCTTCTGGCTGGAGGACCTACTGAATTATGTCCCGACATCCAGATATTGCTCTTGGCTCCCAAGGACCTTCCTCAGGCCGAACCCCTTCCATTCAGGATGAGAAAAAAAAACGCTTCCTCTGCCCGTCTGTTCATATCTAGAAAATCTCCTTTTACCGTAAAGACATCGGTTGCCCTTCAAGAGGATGAGTTGCCTGCTGTGCTGCTGTGATTAAAGGGTTATAAAGACTAATGGTTTTAGCGAGTATTCTGATAAATATAATGGGAGCGAGTGTGTCTGTTTATGTTTCTTTGGTCTGTTTGTATTAAGTGTCGTTTTGCTTAAGTGTGAGAGTCTTTAATATTGGGGGGAGTTACGTTCCTTTGTTTAATCCTCAGCAAATACAAGTGTATTATTTATCATTGCATAACATAATAAATTTAATAATCTGTAAGCAGAATAAAGTTATAATTTGCAGTCTATTAACATATTGTGTCTAAATCTTAATTAATAAGTACGTAAAGGAGTAGTATTTAATGGTCTTGTAAGTTCCATACTGGCAAGCATACATACATACTGAGTTCTTGCTAGAATCAATCAGTGTGACTACTGGTCAGGTGTGACTTCGTCTAGGTGACTAGTTTAGGGGAGGTCGGTTACCTAATCAGCATGGTTCAAATTGCAGCATTGATGGAAGTCAGTATTGGCCTTTTGTTCTAAATGAGGTGAGTTGCTGCTTGTCTGCTGGATTAAAGGTGTTATTAATTATAAGTAGTTTTAGCGAGTATTCTGAAGTCGGTGAGTGTTGTCTGTTTTGTTCTTTGTGTCTGTTTTGTTTTAAGTTTCTTTTTGCTTAAGTGTTTGAGACTTTAATATTGTGGGACTTTAGTTTT
>JAODAL010070926.1:0-15730 GCA_025379985.1 Phyllomedusa bahiana
AAAGACCCTTTTAAAAGCATTTTCATGCACATAGGAGACTTAAAACTGACTCATCCCATTGAATTCTATAGGAGAGTTTTCTAGTAAAGCTCTGTGACCGGGGAAAAGTCACGTGCAGGAGGTAAAGGGTGGAACTGGCATCCCTCTTGTGACTGGGGGACCCCTGTGTATCTATTCACACTGGTGTCCCCCCTTTCATTTGACCCTCTTTGTGCGATAATGAGTAGACAACGAAATTTTTTTCTGTACAGAACAGAAGTGTTAGACAATTATTTAAACCTAGGCAAAGTGAAAACTGCAGGGCTTAAGAATATTAAAAAAATTAAAAGAAACAAAAAAATAAAAAAAAAAACCCAAAAAAATTCTTAATGTTTTAACAAAAAACGTGATTAAACAATAAGCATTTTGATTACACACCCCCTTAAGGAATAGAAGTGATTTTTTTTTTTTTTTATAAAAAAAGCAAAAAAAAAAACACATTTCCAGGATTTCCTTCTCCTTTCAGCAGTCTCTTTTAAATTTCTGGGAGATTTTGGGACACTTAAATGTAAAATTTTTCAAGCTAGTCCAACTAAACCCGGGCCCCTTCCCCAAGATTTTTTGCTAAATGACATTTAATGTCAAAGGATATAGATATGTTTAGAAAAATTTTATAACGCCTAAAATTTTAAAAACAAAAAAATCTGAAAATAGTCCTGATCTGCTAATACTCCCGTTCAGGCTTTAAGGAAATTTAGACTACACAAAATTGTCTTTGTCATTGCTTGGGGTTTTTAGGGATCCCAAACCTGCTGACATGGGCTAATCCCCCCGTTACACAGAAGAGACACTTTTTGGGATTTTCCTGATTTATGGGGATTAATGAGAGTTTTGCTCCTGCTAAGATGAACAAATCAGCAGTGAAAAAAAAAAACCTCTTTATTTAAAATAAATCCCGGATTAAAAAAAAATTGCTTTTAAAGATGTAACTTGTTTTGCTTGTGACAAAATGATGTTTTGTAACGCAACAGCTGACGGGAGGAATTCTGCGGGAACGATGTCTAATACCAAGACCTGCTATTTAAGACTAATTTTAAATAACAATAACCACTTTGTCTACTGACTAATGGCAAAAGCACCTGTTAGATAAATTGCCAAATCGGGTTTGTTTGGTAGCGGGTATGCAGCATACTGGAAAAATTAAGTTTCAAACTTTTCCAATCATCAGTAAATTTAAAGGAGAATGTTTGACTTTTACCTCTGTAATCAGTAAAAATAATGAGAAGAATTGGAAACCTACATACTTTTTGTATGGCACTACAGTTTAAAAATTTCTCAAAACATTTCCCATTTATTTTGTTTTCCCCGTATAAGCAGAAATTTCACAGAAATTAGTTGATTTAAAAGTTTATTGCCATATTTTCCTCAAGAAAGATGTTTAATAACCAAGAGGTGCTATATAATATCTAATTAAAATACATGGATTGGGTCCGAAATAATAGCCTAATTAAGTACTTTTATATCTTCTTATTGATGAGGTTTTCTGATGAAGATCCCTAAAGACTCCTTAATGGATTAAATTTAAAATTAAACTGTGGCTTCCATAGTCACCACTAGGGGAGCTTAATAGCTTATGTATAACAGCTTTGCTCATTAAGTTCAATGTAATAAATAGTATGCACCTTGGTGATATTTTCACTATAAATCCTGCACGCATCCTGATGTCACTTGAAAGTTTGTGTATGTATATATTTTTGTCTAGTGTTCACACCATACATGATAAGTGATGTTTTATCTAAAAGATCAACTTAGATGTAATTAATGACAATTATTTCCTCTTTTTTCACTTAAAATTTGTTTGTGTGTGTTATATTATGTATAAATATATAATAAATATTTATATTTAAAGTGAAAAAGTCTATGGGCTGCCTGAACGATTGTTTTTTGTTGGTTTTTAAAATCCTAAAAAGCGACAAAAGTATGATCCGATTTCATTGCAGTGTAGACATAGCCTCATAAGGACCATAGTATGGGCTTTCTAAAACCCCCCCACCCGGTGGTTGCTGAAATTACCCAGTGTATACCATATTGGACCATCTCAGAGTGAAGATGACTCAAGGGAAAAGAGAGAATGAATAAAAATAATATATAATTTATAATATAAAAATATATATAAATATATAATTTAAAATATAATATTTTTAATATAATATATAATATAAATAACATTAAAAGGATTAACATAATTGTTATCATCATATCTAGGTCTGATCTTTTAAGTATAACATCCCTTAAACCAATGGGTGAACACTAAAAAAGATGAAAAAATACAAATGCAAAAATTGGCATTTTTTTTATTTGCAGCTTTGTCTCCCCCAAAAAATTTAATATCACAAAGGTATTATTGGATAAGAAAAGAGCTGGAAGCTCAAGCACCCTCAATTGCATGTAACAAATCCTCAACTTGCTTCTGACTCACTGAGTCTTTGGAAAGCAAAAGGGATGTTAAGCCAAACCACAAAAACTCATCTGCAGACAGCTGTTTCTGGTTTTTCCCCCTCAACAGTTGCAGAACAAGTTTTACTTACTGGCTGGCTGGCTGGAGGCCCGAAAGGGAAATCTCCCCTTTTGGGGGCGAGCACCATATAGGTGTGTGGGAAAAATTCCCTTTTTTCACCCCAACAAATATCTGAAAAAAAGATTAAAAAAGAAATTTAAATTTTTGATGTATCCTTATCCAAAAAAGCACTAAACCATATTACACTTTACAGCAAAAAAGTTCCCTCACTCAGTTTTAAAAAAATAAAACTTTTGGGCTTGAAAATGGAGAAACAAATTGCGTAATAAATAAAAATTTTTTTTTTTTTGAGTAAAAAAAATATAAACATTTCATAACACCTAATGTTTTGGCTTCTAAGACAAAGAAACACCTCATTTATAATTACTTTAACCAAAAAAAATTGTAGATCAGGAAGGTTGATTTCATTTCAGAACATTTTCAAATTTTTATCATTTTCAGTTATTGGGCTAACTAAAATGTTTGGGCCTCCATATCCTTTTTATTATGTTTTATCCAACTCTTTGCGGTTTTCCCTTCTTATTTTTTTTTATTTTAAACCTTCTACCTTGCCAGATTAATGTATTTTTTTTTTATAATTTTTTCTCTTTGCAAATTGTCCAAAGTATGAATTTTGGGGTTTTTTTGTCATCTGTCCTCCAAAGATTTTATAAAAATTTAACCCTCAAAAAAGGGGGGGGGGGGGGGGGGGGGGGGGGGGGGGGGGGGGGGAGTGTGTGTGTTGTTTTTTTGTTTGTTTTTTTTTTTTTTTTTGTGTTTTTTTTTTTTTTTTTTTTTTTTGCTGTTTTTTTTTCCCGAGTTTGACCTCCACAAAAATTTTTGGGGTTTTCTCAGTATGTTGTATGGTAAAGGGTACCATGAAAAACGATCTATTGCCTGGCAAATAATATTGAAACGTAATGGCTTTTGGAAAGTGGGGAGACAAAAAAAAGGGTGACTTCACCTCTTCCGCCGCAAAGTTTTTTTTTTAACATTTATTTTAAATTAAACCATTCTAACTCATTTTAGCGGCTGGTTTCTAGGGGCCATCCCAAAAAAACTTAGATAAGGTTTCCTTTAGGCAGAGTCCAGAACCCAATTAACTTCCCCCCAGACTGTAGTAAGACGGGAATAGGCTTTTCCCCTTATCGCTCACCCCCATGCAGTTCTTTTTGTATTTTGGAAACTGAGTATAAACAATGGGAATTGAGGGGAACTCATGGTTTAATTTGTTAAAATTGTTATATTCAAAACATTTTCAAAGAATAAAGAAAGACAAAAGGGGTTTCGCTTTGCCCCACAAGACATCGGAAAAAAAAAAGGTCAGATCTTTTCATTTAATTCAGGCTTGCAGCGGAAAGAAAAAAAAATAATGTTCCCTCCCGAATTCAGGGTAAATTCATGAGACACAGCCTTCTACCAAGGAACCAAGGGAATTGTTTCAATTGGACTCGGGTATTGATTTCCTCCATCTTGATTAACTACAAAAAACGCAGAAAACATATAAATTTGGGGAAACTCTGACCCAATGCCCACAAAAAAAAAACAATCCATAGTCCCATGTAAATTTTTTTATGGGATAAATGAAACCCCGACCCCAACCCCGCTGCTGTTTATAAACTTTGGGGAATAAAAGCATAATTACCACCTTGGTTTATTTTTGATGACCCCCTTTAGTCACTTTTTCTCCGGCTTTGGGGCACGTGTTTATTATTAAACGTGTGTTTGCAGACTAATGGGCATTTCTTTTTTCCCTTGGGAAATTTAAAAAACCAAAAAATTAGATTAAGAAAGAAAAAGAACACCCATCTTAATATTTTTTTACACAAAAAACCCAACAAATTTTTGGGACAAACCATTTCCGCTAAAAACCCTGTACCCGAGATGGGTGCTAAAAAAGAAGGACACTACCTGCCAAATAGCGATTGCCTTTGGGGCACCTCTGATTTGCTGATTGGTTACGTTTAAACAGCACAAGCCCTTGCTAGAAGTTTGCAAACGATGGATAAAAATTATATAAGGGAAATGCTACAATTTTACTGAACAAAATAGGTTAATGGGGGACCAAAATTTAGTTGAGGTCCCAATGGGAACTAATGATATAATAAAACAATGATAAAAAAGTTAAAATAATGATAAATTAATACAGGCGACTTTTTGTACAGGGGGATGCCAGTATTTTGGGGTCCTTCAGCCCAAAAACGGCGCCCCCCTTTCCCAGATTATAATAAGGCACGCTCCAAAATTTGGCCCCATTACGGCAAACCCCCAGCACTTTTTAAGCCCTGAATCAGTGGTGTTCTGGGGGTTTTTTCCCACAACCATAAATTCTACACATTTTTGACTGTAAAGTCTAACGGGCGCATTACTGCTGGAACAGGTAACCAAGTTTTAAAGGGGTTTTCCTGTTCCACATTACGCCCATTTCCCTTTCCCCCTTTCAAATTCGCCCATGGGGTCACATAACCCCGGGACTTGGGAATGCAGAGGATAGTACGACAAAAAATTTAATAAGAAAACCCAATAACTGACAGGGAGGGGATGACTCTGCTTATAAGACTTACAGTCTGTGAATCGGCTGACATACAGCAATAAAATATTTATATAGCACCAACATATTCCACAGCACTTTACAAGTAGCAATGATCTTTGCACAATATTGCGGATGCTACAGTTTTACCTGCAAAAATTTCAAGGGGGCCGTGCTTATCTACCTGCATCGCTGCATGTGGATTCTTATGAGGTTTTCTAACCTTTTAAAAACACCTTCCATAAATTAAAATGATAAAGTCTGATCGCTGGGGGGGCCCCCAAAAAAAAGGGTCCCCCGTATCTATCCTCCCCCACTGCATTTTCACTATGGAAATCTTTGCATGGATTGGCCGAACAGCACATTTCGCCCATTCAAAGTCTAGGGAATGGAAGAGGCCGACAATTTACTCTGCATTTTTTTTTTTATTTGATGTAATTTTTTATAAATATTTTTTTACTATGTGCAAAAATAAAAAGAAAAAATTTTTAAAAAAATTTTTTATTTCGAATTCTGTTTTTTTTTTTTTTTTTAAAGGGTTGTTGGACACTTTTTAAATCTTTAGGGTGACAGCATAAAATGGCCAATAAGGGCATAGAAGTCCCTTAGATGAACCCCTCTACACAGGTCAAAATCACCCAATTCCTAGCGCTCGGGGCACACTTTGGGATCAGGAAAAACCACTTTGAAATTTCAAAACCTGTCCCACTGAAAAGGCCCCAGAATGTCATAGTGAAGCTAAAATATGTAGCTTCAAAACTTTTTATATGCGCCCCACGAGATCGGCGCATTGCAAAGCCCCGCAGGAGCTTTAAATGCGCCCCTGCATGTGGGGGTTTAACGGGCGTGCGGCTATGGGCTGAAAAACGCCAGATTCGGGCGAACCCCTTTCATACATTCGCCCTTTTACTCTATAAAGACAAACCACCAATACGAAAAAATTTTTAAATTATTTAAACCATTTGGGGAATTGAAAAAATTCCCGCAAAATATCTGCATTTTTGAAATTGATCCTTTTTTGATCACTGCTTCATTCTTTTTTAAAATTTTTTTTCTAAGACATTTTTTTAGGTACCAAGTAATTTTTCTTTTATTTAGGCATGTTTTTTTAACCCCCTTAACCGAAGCCTGAAAAGTAGTTTTAATGACCAGAATATTTTTTTATTTTTTTTGCGTTTCAACAGTTGTAATTTTTTTTAGTTTTTAAATGACCAGCTGTATAAAGGCCTCGTTTTATTCGAAACAAGTTGTACTTTATGGGGAATAGCTTAAACTTAAAATTCAGAATTATTATTATTATTTTTTTTTTTTAAAACCAAATTCCATTTAAACCTTAAAAATTGTTAAGTAATTCTAATTTTATTTAACATTTTTTTTTTTAACGGTCGTGTGGATACCTAAATGTGTAGATTTTTTTTTTGTAATGTATGCCAATTTTTTTTTTAAATTTTTTTAATTTTTTATATTTTGTTTTTCTACTTTTTTTTTAAAACCAAAGAAGGGAAAACATTACTTTAATTTTTTTTTCTGTAACACTTGTAATGTTTACATATTCATAATCTAAAACATTATAAACTGTGTCAGTCTGACACAGGGAGTGATCAATAGCACCAGTCTGCCCTGACACTGGCTTAGTACACAGACAGCTCTGGGGGCCACTCTAGTCCCCCGGGTGACTGTGCACCGTTCCTCGGGGCTCTGTCGGTCACCGGGGGTTCTGATCACCCACAGAGCAGCGAACCCTTTAATTGCCTTTTGTGACGATCCCCAATCAAAAGGGTTTAAAGCACCGGAGGCGCTTTTTTAGGAATGCTCTTGGACAGGGTGTGATACCGCTGCAGATGAACGACCGCACCAGCCACGTCAAAAGCGGGGGGGGGTTCGTTAAAAGGGGTTAATAAATGAATTGCCTACACGGCCTGGGTTTTTTTTTACCTTACAAACTATGTAACTATGTTAAAACCAACTAAATGTAACCTATTTAAGCAGTCATTTTTAATTTTCTGTGGTTTTTTTTTGGAATGTTAGAAGGGCCTTTTTTTTTTTTTTTCCTGGAACTTTCTTTAAGTTCTACTTTAATTTTCTATAAATTTTTTTTTTGCATTCTTTTTGGTAAACTAAATTTCGGACTTTAATCCAATTTACCCCCAAAGGCGCTCCCTTGCCACAAGTTAATTTTGGCCTATGGTAAAATTTTGGCCATCATCCACAGTATTTTGCAAATCGCTGATGACTTTGTCTATTTTTCTCCTTTTCTTTCCCCCTTCTTTTCCCTTTTTACCTTTTTTTTTTTCTTGATCTTGGACTTAAAAAAAACCCTTTTCAACTTTGTGGTTTCTTCAAACAAAAACAAAATGCACATTTTTTTCTTGCAGTTTTTTGCTCATTCTGCCTGGGGTTTCCCCCGCAGTGTGTGAGCTATCCCCCCGGCCTTTAATATTACCAGCTTAACAATTTCAATCTCAAATTCAGCACTAAAAAATATTTATCAAAAACCTCGTCAATTCACTTTGCTTTACAGAGCCATTTGCCTGAAAATTTTCCTCTGACATTTCGCTAAAATCTTTTCAAAGTCTAGGAAAAATAAGAAAGTAACTATACGAAAACTCTTATTGCTTACTGAAGTTTTCCAAAAAATGACCACACAATGGTTATTTGCAGTGTCATTAAAAAATTATCTTTGACATGTTATTTTCCACACTCGGAAAGTTGTAACCTACAGCCTATCTAAACCCTTTTCTTTAAGAAGAGCATTGTAGTCGGGGGGTAAAAAATTCCCAAAAACATAATATAGTCCAATAAGGTACGCAGGCCAAAAAGAGTATTAGAGAATCCTCCACGCTCTGATCCACAATGGGACAAAGGCAAAAAGAAGACTATATATCCTTTGATTCCTTGCTCACCTGTTGGAGTAACTTCTCCTGCCTGGTACTGGTGCACAAAATATACCCTGAGGATCCACAGTGCAATGCACAGTTTCCAATGTGTAGATTTTATTCCAGCACCATGACGTCCACAAGTCTTTTAAATAAAACTTGATTTATTCAAGTATTCATTAAAATACAGTAGCCCATTCCAGCCTATTTATTCCTGGCAACACGTTTCAAGCAGCAGCAGAAGACAGCCGGATTTGGAGTCACTTTTAATGCAACCATTGGTCAATAGGGTGTATTTTTTTATGGGATCATTCACATGGCCTATTAGATCTCATTGATCAGATCTTCTGTGCGTGCAATGACAAAGATGAAATCAGCAGTTTGGATATAGCAAAGCTAAACTTGACAGATAATGCACTACGATGTCCTAGCACAACTTTTTCAATGCTTTTTAATGGCTCCTGTTTGTGATCTAAGATCAGATATTGTGAAAACCTGTGATATTCTGGTCTAATTAGTAGATGCATGATACATAAACGGGGAAGAGGGATGTTTCCTTTTTTTTGAGTCAAAACCCCTAACAATGTTCATGTTTTCCACTTCTGAGTGTGCAACATGGTGAAATGGAGTGCACTTGGCTGTATTGCTCCCGGGCGTGCTGTTGGAAACCAAAGAAACTTGTCCAGGGAAACTGGATATCTGGGTTCAACTTGGCTTAATTTGGTGCAGTTACATTATGAGGCCCAAAAAGTACCAATTTTAATATTATTTATTTTAAAGCCCATTAAATTCCGGGGCGCTGTACATTCGGGGGGGGAACATACTTTACATAAGTCAAACGAGTACGTGAAAGGGATAATGAAAATTTGGGCACGACGAGGAAAAGGGGACTCTACCCACAGGGTTTAAAACACAATGGGGAAAAGAGACAGGAGTGAGGGCAGACATGTCTGTGGAGGAAGTAGTAAAAAAGTTTAGTGAAGGTTATGGGCAAGCCTGAAGAAAGGGGTTTTTCGGGTTGCTTTTGAGGCTGGTGAAGTGGGGAGAGTCTGTGTGTTGGGGGCAGTGATTCCAAGTGGGGGTAAAGCACGGGAGAAGTCTTGAACGTTGTGTGGGGAGCTGAAAAGGGGAGAGCGGGGAAAAGGGGTCCGTGAGGAGGGGAGAGTGCGGGGGGGGGAGATTTTTGGGAAAATTAGGGCAAAAGTAGGAGGGGAGGGGTCAGGAGAGCCTTTAGTAAATTGGTTAGTATTTGAAAGGGAATTCGCGGGGCAATGGGAAGCCAGTGAAGGGATTGGCAAGGGAAGGGGCAGAGGAGTAGCGAGGAAGAGTGGAAAAGACTGGCACAGATTTAAGGGATGGATTGGGGGGGGGAGCGAGGGTGCAACGGGGGGGCCCCACGAGAAGGATGTTGCGTAGTCTGGCGGGAGATGAACAAGGGGCATGGTAAGAATTTTTGTAGTGTCAACCCGAAAATGACGGTTGCAAGATGTTTTTCGGGTGGAGGGGGCGGGCAGAGGTGGGGGTTTGGATGTGTGGTTTTGAAAGAAAAAGCAGGTCTAGGAAACCCAAGACAGCAGATTTTGGGGGGACCGGGAAAGGTTTTGGGGCCTTGACGTAATAGAAGATCAGGGGGGGGGTAAGTTGGATGGTGGAAAGTGATGATTTTCTTTTTTCCCTCCACATTTAGTTTTAGGAGACTGATAAAAGGGGGAAATGGGGGCAACAGCAGGGATCGGGAGAGTAGAGAAGTGAAAATCGGGGCCAGAGATGTAGAGTTGGGTATCATCAGCAACAGGGGAATAAAAAACCTTTGGGAGGCTATGAGCTACCGGGGGGAAAGGGGTGTAGATAGAGAAGAGTAGTGGACCCAGGACGACCCTTGGGCCCAAAGAGAGGGGCCGGGGGGGGGAGGGGGACAAGAATGAGAGACCTGAAATCCATCAGTGAGGTACAGGAGACCCAGGAAAGACCCAAGTCCGTGTGCCGGGGGGGGAAGGATTTTAGCAGGGGGAATTTGGCCAGTTCAAAGGCAGAGGACAGGTCTAAGAGGGGGAGCAAGAGTAGTGGCATGGGGCTTTAGCATTTACAATCATTGTGATTTTTGGTTAGGGAAATTTGGGTAGAGTGTGGGTCAAAAACCAAATTTTGTAGGGGGGTCAAAAAAGAATTTTTGGAGGAGGGGTGGGAGCAGCAAGATAGACGTCTGCCGGGGAGTTTGGAAGCAAAAGGGAGCGGGAGATGGGGCGATAGGGGGACAGAGAAGGGGGGTAAAGGGGTTGTTTTTTTTTTAGGATTGGAGTGATATAGCATGTTTAAAAAAAGGAAGGAAATGCCGGGGGTTTATTGATAGGTTAAGAGAGGGTAGGTGCGGGGGATAATAAAGCACTGAGGTCGGGGATGAGGTGGGATGGCAGGGGGTAAAAACTACAGGTAGTGGGGTTTTGGATTGGACAGTAAGGAGGGAGCTTGTCATGAGGACTGGGGGGAAGCAAGTTAAGGGGGAAGAGCAGGTTAAAGGGGGTAAGGAGGGTGGTGGGGACTGGGGGCTGAAGCTTTCTCTGTGAGGTTGATTTCTGGGGGAAGTGAATGCAAAGTCATCGCTGAAAGAGGGAGGGGGAAGGGGTGTTGGGGAGAGGGAGAAGAATGGGTTTTTGAATAATTGTCTGGGGTTGTGGGACAGGGGGGATATGAGAGTGGAAATATTCTTTTTTGGCGAGGCGAGTGCGGACTTAAATGTCGGTGAGTGTTTGTAAAAAGGCAAAGCATCAAGGGAGTAGTTTTCTTCCACGCGTTCAAAATTTCGGGAAGCTCGCCTAGCTGTTTAGTAAGTCTTTTTGGCCAGGTTTTTGTTGATTTTGGGGGTTCGGTGTGTAAAGGGGAGCGACGAGTAAAGGGGCTGATGATTGGTGGTTGTAGAAAGTGGGGGCTGCTCGGGTCATTGAATGAGAATAGTGGAAAGAGGTTAAAGAGTCGAGAGAGTTGGGGTGAGGTTTTTAATTCCTGCGGGGTCGTACGGATATGAGACAGGGGGAGAGGGGGGAGGAGATAGGGTGAAGGAAAGCGGGTTTGGCAATATAGGGTGTGGAGAGTTAGAAGTCGATAGGGGGCAGAGCGGGGGAAATGAGGGCCATTTGGGGGTCCATCTTTTTGAGTGGGTCCTGAGGTCCATTAGGAGAGGTTGAAGGGGGGAGCAGATGAAAGGAGTTTTTGGAAGCAGAGTGGGGGGTGTCGATTTTGGGGTTTAAGTCTCCCATGGATGATGGGGATTCGGGGGAAAGAAATGGAAAAAGCCAGGGGCAAAGTGGTCAAGAAAGAGTGGCAAGGGCCGACGGTCCGGGGGAGACAACAAACCCCTTGGAGGTCAGGGGCGTAGAGCGGACAGAGTGCACTTCAAAGAGAAAGGGGAGGGAAGGCAGAGGGGGGAGCGGGACAAAGGAGCAGGTTTCAGCAAGGGGGCCAACGCCTCCACCATGCTTTTTACCCCCGGGGGAGGATGTGGGGAAGTGGAGGCCGCTAAAAGAGATGCGGGAAACGGAGACGTGTCAGAGGGGGTAGCCAGTTTTAGTCAACCAAGGAAGGTAGGTTTGCTGAGAGAACAAAATGTATGTATGAGATTTATTACATACAGACCGCGCTTCCAGAGAGCTCCAAGGAAGGTTTGGAGGGGGCACGGGTTTAAGGGAGTGATCGGTTAAGGGATAGGAATTTTAGTGGGGGTCTGTTCAAGGGGCAAAAAAGACCATGGGGGAATTGCTGGGGGGGCCCCCGGGTTGGGGAAATGTCCCCGAAGCCAGAAGGAGGGGAGTGAGGGTGAGTAGGTGGGGATAGGATAAATGAGTTTGGGATTTGTTTGGGGGCGGAGGGCATTAACAGTGAGGAAAGGTTGGTGGCGGCAGACAGGGTAGGAAATGCAGGGGGAGATGTAGAGTCATTTTTCCCCGAGGGTTTTGGGGGTAACATAAGTGTGAGGGATGGAGAAGCGAGATGAGGAAAAAAAGCATTGTTTTAATCACAGTTGGCGTTAGATGTCTGGCGGGAAGGTGAGGGGGGCGGGCCCCCTGGCTGGGCATTGAGCAGCGCTCCTGGCTGGGACAGTTGATCAGGCGCCGCGGCTGGACATTTTATGGAGGGACCTCGGGTGGGGCAGTTGATGGGGCACTCTCTGGCTGGACAGTTATGGGGGCACGTTCGGCGGACAGTTGATGGAGGCGCTCTCGGCTGGGACAGTTGAAGGAGGCACCCCGGCGGGACAGTTTAGAGGGGCTCTCTGACTGGGGCAGTTTATGGGGCGCTCTCTGACTGGGACAGGGGAGGGGGCAGTCTCGGCTGGGACAGGTGATGGAGGCAGCGCTGGCTGGGACAGGTATGGGGGCATCTCTTGCTGGGACAGTGATGGGCAGCTCTGGCGGGGGCGGTGATGGGGGGCAGTCTCTGGCGGACAGGGGAGGGGGCGCTCCGCGGGGCGGTGATGGGGGCGCCTTCATGGCTGGGGCAGGTGATGGGGGGGCTCCCTGGCGGGACAGGTATGGAGGCGCCTCGGCTGGGGCAGGTGATGGAGGCGCTCTCTGGCTGGGACGGGGAGGAGGGGCCTCTGGCGCAAACTTGAACATTAAGGGGGAACATGTCAAAAAGAGGGGCCCCCCATCCAATTTTTTTGAAAATTAAATGTTATAATGCCCTGAATAAATAAACCTTCAAAAACTCGGTGGTGGGATGCCTTGATAGCATATTTAATGTGCCTAAATTTAGGTGTTTCCAAAAAAAAAAAGGCACATAGCAAATCATTGCTAGCAATATTTTTGCACCATTTTAGGCGCATTCAAAAATTTCAATGCACCCAGTTTTGGGGAAAATCATTAAAAGAATAAATTCAACGTTTTTTGGGGCAAAACACAACCCCCAAAAAAGGTCAGCCTTAATGGACATTTCGCCCTTAATGTTCCCATAGTGGGTAATATCTCCCAATACCCGTCCTGGACCGTTTTTAATCTTGCCCCACTTCATAATGTTCCATATTTTTCCCTCATCCTTGTGGGGGCATTGACCCCAAAACCCTTCAATTTTTTCCCTTTCAGACTGCAGCTATTAGGTTTGCTTTATAAAGCTTTGCTGCCTCAGATCTCCCTTATAGAGCTCAAGTTTCTCAACTAGGGGACCTAAACGCAGAAAAGGGGTTTTCCACTAAAAATTAGCTTTCAACTATAAGGGTGAGTTAATTGAAGACCTTTTCTAAATATATTGTTTTGTTGATTTTTTTACATTGGTCATGAAATAAGAGACATTTTCTGTGCTCTTGAGTGCATACAGGTTTCTATGTTTACCTGCATACCAGACCATATCTCTGTTATCTTTTAGATGAACACAGAAAAGGGAGGATCTCCCCCATTTTTGGACACCAGTCCAGAGAAAACAATGATCCTAACAAGAGGGGCTTCTGTTACAAAAAAGCCTTGATCATCCTCACCGACCTGATGCCTTTAAATTAAAAAGATCGGCTTTTCCCGTACTTGTCAGGGTAAGGCCCACAAAAAGAAAAATATTTAATCACTGCTATAGAACCCCCCACAGCCTGAGGAAAACAGATTGTAAAACGCTTGTGAAAACCTGGAAACTCTTTTAACCCCTCCAAATCCCAAGCTACAAACCTTTTCATCCATCCATAAGGCTGACCAAGGGGGACCGGGGTAAAAAATTTCCCCCATCTTGCATATTACCACCATCTTTCAGCCACCACCAGGACAAGAAAACACCATAAAATACATATAAAAAGTATACACTTAATAAAAACAATTATTACACATTGAAATGAACTGTAGGTCCTTTGTTGCATATTGCAGGTATTGTCTTTCCACATTGTTTCCTCTGGTGGTCCCAAGGAACGCCATTACAACACTACTTACCAAGGTACCCTTATTGACCAGAACAAGCTATTGGTTTCCTCAACCATGGTTCCAGAGAGGTTCTCTTGACAACTTCAGTTTAATTCCATCTCATATGCATGAAACTAGAATCAAGATCATGATCTACCAACCCTACTCCCTTAAAGGGGTTGTCTCACTACAGTGATTCATCTCACTCATCCGTTTTTTTTGGTTTCATTTTTAAATTTCAAGGGCTTTTACGCTTCTGCTAGACTGCAGTAAAGCCAGGCTGTAGCTATAGCAACCATGCTTCACCCTATAGGAGAGATTAAACAGGTCTGTAGCTATAGCAACCTGAGGACTAGCCACCCATACAAGAGGGATATCTGGGAATAGGAGGGCACTTTAAATGGACACATATTGCAAAGGATTTTTTTTTTAAAAGATCTTTAACCATAAAAAGCAATCCCTGTAGTGAGACAACCCCTTTTAAGATTCAGTTACTTAGTTTTGCTTGTCTCAGGGTCTTGAGAAACCTTTTTCAGCATTCAATAGAATTTTTCTTTCTACAATTGTTTCTTTTCAAAGGATTTTTGTTCTGGCAGGAGAACACTTTGACCATCATATTGCTGGCAAATCCTTTCTGATTTGATGTGATCTGATCTCCATTTGTAAGATTCTCTTGGAACACCGTTCAACATAATGTGAATTATTTGATGTTTTAGAAAGACCTTTAAAGCTTTTGGTTATTACCGGATTAAAAAACAAAGCAAAGCCATGATCTCTATGGATAGGACAAATATAATTGTAGAATATAGTTATTTTTATTATAAGCTTCCTGATAGAAGTTGAAAAATCTGAAGCCCAATATATCAGGACTCTGAGCCAGTGTCAACAAAACTTTTTTTTCTAGATGGCAATTGGTCAAGCTTGTGATGTAATTTTGAGCTTTTACTTAAATTTAAAATTTTGGAAGATCAAAGAAAACTGCTGACTACCGATTTAATAAAAATTAAAAAGCAAAAACTCTCTGAACTAAAGGAAAATTTCCCCCAATGAAAAAAATGGGGGAGGGGGTTTTTTAAAAGTTCCCATTTAAAGAAAATTTCGGGGGGGCCCTTCTAAGAACTTATCACACATTTAAAGCCTATCCTATTGATAAGCTATAAATTTTTGAGATTAGAAGACCCCTGTAAGTGGGTCTCCTACCCAACAGGACAACTTTATTGACTGCCAAAATGTCACCTTTGAGTGCCGGAAAATGTTCGATCGAAGAACCCATTATTGCTGTTTTTTTTCCAACCACCTCATGTACATATTTTTTTAAAAAAGGGGGTCTCACTACAAAAATTAGCTTCAACACAAGGGACAGTCAAATGAAGATTTTCAAAAAACATTGATCAAATTATTTTACGTACATGAGATAAGAGCGTTTTTTTTTGCCCCCCGAAGTGCACACAGGTTTCATATTACCTCATACCAGTGGACCTAGTTTCTGATTATCTGAGAGCAGAAGAAGGAAAGGGCCCACCCCCCTGAGAATTGAAGCAAACAAATTTTAAACTAACAAATTAGCTTCACTAAACAAAAAGGGACAATGGCTGTGAGGGCTGAAAAGCATGGGGTTTCTGATCTTGTTAGAGATAACAATCTCCTGCACGGGAAGTAAGGATGGCTAAAGTTGAATTAAAACTAATCGCCCTTATTTTGTTAATCCCCAAAAGTAAAGCCCTATTTCCCCTTGCATTACCATCCCGGGTTTTCTTGCAAGCAAAATTCCCGAAAAACCCAAAAAAAATATGGGGCTGTTTTTTGAAGTAAATAAGACACCCCCCCCCCCCCTTCCATTTCAACAACCCCTCAAAGAAACCCAATTTTTGTTTTAACAAACTTTTATATATACTTAAACCAAAGTTTCCATGCACCT
>JAODAL010070927.1:0-15729 GCA_025379985.1 Phyllomedusa bahiana
GCTTCTCCCCCAAAGGGCTCCCGGGGAATTTTGCAAATGGCTTTCCCAATTTCCCGGGGGGCCCCGCATCTCCCCGGGGGTTTCCCCTCGTTTTGAGGGTCCCTTTCGGGCTAGGGGTGGTCAGAAAGTCCGCAGATTCCCTCTCCAAGCTCAGGAAAACCCCTTTTAAAAGGGGCCATACGTGATGCCCCGCCCCCGAAAAATCTCCCCGGGTGTTGTTTTTTGAATCTTTGAATTTTATCTTTGAAAGTTTTTTTACATTTTAAACCCTGACAGTTATTTTTTTTTGCGATGGTTGACAAGAAGGGTAGGGGGGGGGTAGATAAGGGTGCTAAACACAGTTTTTGGTTTTTCCCAAAAGAAGGTGGGGGGAGGGTGGTTTAAGGACATTTTGAGGTCCCCCCTTTTGGCCTGGAGGTTCCCGGGGGGGGAGGGGGGAGGTTTAAAATGCATGTGCGAAAAAAGTGAAAATCAGCAAGAAGATGTTTGGGTTGGGAATGTTATGGGTTATTGTGGTTTATACTAGTTTGTATGTTTATTCCTTTATCCGCTGGCACGATAGTGATGAGACCTCGAGTGGGGAGTTCCAATTGATAGGGGGGGGAAAAAACCCCGGCCACCCTTTAGAAGGCCCTAATTCCCAGAGATACCAAAGTCGAGGGGCATATTGTAGATATGACGGAAAATTTTAACGTGGAAGTTAAGGGCTTAAATCCCCCCCGAAAAAAGGGGGATGGTTTTCTCGCCCCTTAAAGAAACTCAGGGGCGATATAATTATGTTACAGGAAACCCATTTGAAAATGGAGGATATTCAGAGAATAACAAGCTTTGGGGGGGGAGAGGGGTTTGTGCGCTCACCGGCAATAGGGAACAAAACAGGGTTTTGGTGTGTTTATCCTTTAAAAAGCTCAATTTATTGGTGGTGTCATCCAGAAAATAAAAGGGAGGCAGAATTTCCCTGCGGTTTTGGGGACACTTGGCGGGGGGGATGGGGTGTTTAAACCCTTTATGCTCCCAATAATCCGTTAAAAAAATTTTTTGTTGGGGAACCCAAAACCCTTAAAAAAATTTTCAAGTTTGGGGGTCCCCAGGGGCTTGGGTTTTGCCGGGGGGTTTCCCAAATGCGTAATGGACTCAAAAATGGAAAAAAAGGGGGAGAGGCAGTTGGGGTCGCTTTGACCAGAACAGGGGGGGGTTTCCCTCGCTCCTGGGAAAGCTAGCAGGGGCCCTAAGGTTTTTTGGGGTGTTTGGGGGCACAGAAACCCCAAGGCAAGGGGAGTTCACCCCTTTTTTCTCTTTTATGCACAACACTCATGGTCAGAAATTAGGGCTATCTCCTGCCAAATAGCAATATTTTTGAAAAAAGTTCCCCAGAGGTAAAAAATTTGGGTTTTGGGGATTTTTACCCTGCTTCAAATCTCACTTAATATCAAAATACCCACCCTAAGGGACGAAATTTTTTTGGGGGTTCCCAACCCCGTTGGGCCCGGAGGGAAAACTTTTGGGGATAAACTCAAGGTTGTTGGTAGGGGGGGACTCTTTTTGGGACCAAATCAGGGGAAATAAAAAAAATTTAACCATTTTTATTTTGGGATGCAAACAAAAGTGGTGTTTAAAGGGGCAAAAATTGTGGCCTACACTTACAGGATTTAAAAAACTGGCTAAAAAAAAAAAAAAAATATTAGCGGCAATTTAAAAGCACGAAACATTTTATACTAGTTTAATTTGTCACCTCATCGGAGGAAGATAACAGAACGGGAAACAGGCTAAGTAGAATATAAATTTGGCAAGAAAAATCAAAAAAAATATACTTGATGCTAAGAGCGGGTATTTTTTTTTTGGGTAACAAGTCAGGCAAACTACTGGCCAATATGGTTAAAGGAAGGAATAGACCTTACATCACCCATGAAATGAAAGATCAGAAGGGGGCAAGCTATACAGATCCCAAATCGATCAATGGCATTTTTAAAGATTTTTATGATAGTCTTTATAGGGATGATACTCCAGGTAGAGATTTCTCCGCCTTTCTCAATAAAATTTCACTCACGTCATTATTGGAGGAAGAATTAACTTTTCTGAACACCCCGGTTACGAACAAGGAGATAGCTGCCACAATCAACTTCCCAAAAACAAAAGGCCCCCCTGATCCCAAGTCAAATTCTATAAAACACTAGCCCCAGAAATAGTTGAAGACCTTTAGAAGAATTTTGAAAAAATTTAAATTTTACAAAAAAAATGTTGCCCTCGGCAAAAATCCTACTTAAGGGTTTCATAAGCAGGGCAAGGATCCTACTGTCCCGAGTTCATATAGGCCAATCTCTTTGATCAATCAAGACGCTAAAGTTTTTTCCAGTTATGGCCCAACCCTTGCTCTTTTTTTTCCAAAGTAAAAGTCCCCATCAAAGGGGTTTTGTCAGAGGCAGATCGGGAGTCATAAATATAAGAACAGTACTGGCAGTACAAGATGCCATATCAGGTGGGAAAGTGGGAGAGGATAGGCCAGCACTCTTGGCCTTAGATGCCAAAAAGGCATTTGATAATGTCAATTGGCCCCCTGGCTATATGCGGTGATGGATAAAAGAATATCTCGGAAAATTTAGGACTTTGTGGCGCTATTACCAAACCCCTTTCAGGCCAGAGTTAACACCCCGGCTTTTTGTCTGGCCCTATAGGATAAAAAAAGGGGCAAGGAGGGAGGCCCTCTGTCCCCTTTATCGTCAATATAGCAGGGGGCCGCTAATATCATCGGGTTTTTCTCGGAATTACAGGGGCATTTGGTGGAAGGAAGAGGTAAAGCTGTTGGGTTTGCCGATCTGTTGCTCTTCGCCCATTCCCCCCTCACGGCACCCCCAGAACCCATTTTAGAAGAACTAAAGAGGTAGGGGGACCTTTTGGGTTTAAAATTAATTAACCCAAAAATCAATTATTTTTTTTTGGGGGAAGGCAGGGATCCCTTTCTTAGAGGGAAAGTGGGGTTTTTTCCCCGTTTACCGCAATACCCTTTGGTATAAAAAATTTGGGGAAAAAATCTTCATTATACCAGTAAATTATATCCCTCTTTTGAGAAAAAAACGTGGGGGGAATTGGACAAAAGGGTGAACTTGCCTGTATCATGTTTTGGGAACTCACTTACTAAAAAAAGATGAGTTTTTCTCACTACTGTACCCCCTCCGAATATACCCCTCCCTTTTGAGACAAAGATATCAGCAAATACAGTTGGCTTTTACAACATTTCTTTTGGAGAAAAAAAAAAAACCCTAGGAAAAACCATATAAGAATAGTGCTACCAAAAAGGGGAAGGGGGGTTTTCATATGGATATAGTCTTATAATCTGGCTAATTAAGTAGCTAGAGACTGGCTGCATGGTACGATCCTTTTAAAAAAAATTTGCTGGGAATTGGAACTGGCGGGCCCCTACCTCTTAGAGCCCTTTTTGAACACCCCCCTAAAAGTCTACCCTCCCATTGAAGCATAGTGTGACGCTGAGAGATACGGTGGGCCTGGGAAAAGGTGAGGAAAAAAGTATGGGGGCCCCATGCATTATTAAATAGTCCCCCACTATGGGCCTACTGCTTTCCCCCAGGGAAAAGAGAATAAGTTTTTTTAGGGAAAGGAGGATTCATGCATTGGTATGTTTCTGACCTTCTCAATGCCTAAAATAGATTCTTAAGTTGGGAGGAGCTGAGACTTAAGTTCAATTTGAGTTCTAACCAGCTTTTTCAATTTCTACAATGCATTCACTTTTGTAGAAGCCAGGTGCGGAATCTAGCAGTAGCCGAGGCACGAGGGGCTTTTGACACTTTGATATGTCAGCAAGGAAATTCGCTTTCGCTATCTTCACTATATAGCCTGCTTAGAGAGAGATCTCTGCATGCTGTCAATGACAAGTGCTTTGAGACTTGGGACCGGGAGTTGGGAGGTCCTGAGGCTAGGACACAGATCAAAACGGGTTTAAATAAAGTGAGAAATGTTATAACAAATGAGAACTGGAGAGAAAATGCTATTCAGATTGCCCAAAAGGGCCCCACATATGCTTTTGACATTCCCTAACGTGATGCGCCATCTCACTACCTGCGGGAATGCCCAAAATGTAAATTGCCCCGGGCAGGCCTACTCCATGGCCTTTGGCACTGTCCGAAATTGACCAAATATTGGGAGTAGACGCTGGCTTTCATAGAGTCGGTGTGGGCCACAAAAGTACCAGATCTTCCAGTGAGTGTCATTTTTCACTTCATACCAAGGGAGGGGGAGAACGGTGGCAAGTCACAATCTACGGTAAGCATTAAAGGGGTTCATCTCACCTTACTGGCAGCCAAGAAGGGGATATTGAGGCATTGGTTGGAGGACAAAGTTCCGAGCTTACAGGAGGTCATAGATATTTTAAAGAGTCTGTTGGTAGTGGACAGAATAGAAGCGGAGATAAATAAAGATAAATTTTCTGCCAGATTCTTCAACAAATGGAAACAATTTATTGTTAAGGTATTTTCGGATGCAGAGATTAGGGCACTGATGAGATTGGATTTACCACATACTATCTTCAGGAGAAGTTGGGTGGGTCGTTAGGCAGGTTTATTACTGGAGACCCCTTTAAATTTCTAAGCCATGTGTCTGAATTTCCAGACACACTGGGATTTATCATTTAGTTTAGGATAAAAGAGAGGTTGTACTCAATCAGTGAAAAAGTTAGAGTAAGAGATAATTTGTGGGATCAGCAGAATTTTTGTTTGGTTGGGTTATATGTTTCTTATTGAATGTAGGATATCTTTTTCGAAATATATTTGGAAACATACATCAAGGTATTTCAAAGTCTTATTTGGAGGACATTACAATTTATGCTTCCACAAGTTACTTAGCACCCTATTGGGTCTGGATCCAGATGGACACTGAAGGACTGAATGGTTTTAAATTAGGAAAAGAGGATGAATGGTATTGGCAAAGAAGTAGAATTATTACTATGTACCTGTTTCAATTTTTGGCAATGTAATACTTTATTTTTGTATTGTGACACATTAATGTTGCATATGTGTTTTACAACCGCAAATAATCTTTTCCTCAATAAAAAAATGTGTTTAAAAAAAAAAACAAAAAACATCCACAGCTGTGTCTCTAATTGACTCAGATGTTGTAAATAAACCAGAAGCTTCCAAAGACATGACCTCATCATATGGGCTGTCCCCAATTGTTTAAAGGTATAGCAATCCAAGTGTATGGAAACTTTTGACTTTGCAGAAAGTAATACAATTGCCTTAAAAAATTCTCTCTCATTCTGAATTTGGAAAATATAAATAATTGTGGTAATCGTAATCCTGGAGGATGTGGGCATCGATCCCGCTTCCTCTTGCATGTGAAGCGAGCGTGCTACCATTTGAGCTAATCCCCCACATGCTCTAAACAGCTCAGGAAAAGACCTCACTACTCTGGGATTGAAATTTCTTTCTATATAGTGTATAGAAACGTCTGGTTTCAACTGTACCTGCTTGTGGGA
The DNA here is from genome assembly GCA_025379985.1 of Phyllomedusa bahiana. Lineage (NCBI taxonomy): Eukaryota > Metazoa > Chordata > Amphibia > Anura > Hylidae > Phyllomedusa > Phyllomedusa bahiana. The sequence goes on from JAODAL010070927.1 coordinate 5,486, forward strand.
AATTTTTTTTAATATATATATAGCGCACTTAACTGTATATAGATGTACTGTTTGGGTGGCAGGTTCATCCAAATTCTACGTATAACAACCCCATATTTATGTCACATGGCTGGACCATTGTAAATCTAGCACCTATTACCCTTCGTCTCTCCTGTACACCCTAATAGATTGTAAGCTCTTGCGAGCAGGGCCCTCTCACCTTGTGTCTCATCTGCAAGTAGCTTTTCATTGTTCAATGTATTTATTTTGTCTGTACCCACACCGTCCAAATTGTAAAGTGCTGCGGAATATGTTGGCGCTATATAAATAAAGATTAAATATATATATATATATATATATATATATATATATATATATATTTATTTATAGGTTTATTGGTGCCATTTGAGTTAGAGACACAGCTGTGGATGTATTTTATTGCACACCAGAAACACACTGCTTCTGTGTTTAACAACATGGGAAAGTCTAAAGAAATCATCCAAGATATCAGGAAGAGAATTGTGGACTTGCACAAGTCTGGATCATTCTTGGGTGCAATTTACAGATACCTGAAGGAGCCTCATTCATCTGTACAAACAATTATACGCAAGTAAAAACAAGATTGGGATTTCCAGCCATCATACCGCTCAGGAAGGAGAGGGGTTCTGTGTCTCAGAGATGAATGTGCTTTGGTCCGACATGTGCATATCAACCCAAGAGCAAGAGCAAAAGACCTTGTGAAGATGCTGGCAGAAGCTTTGGGAAAATTGGTCATTTTTCCACAGTGGAAAAAAAATCCTGTATCAACAGGGGTGAAAGGGGCGCCTCTGCCCGGAAGGAAGCCCCAAAACTCCCAAAAAAAAAATAGAAAAACCAGTAATGTTTTTAAAAGCCCCACAGGAAAAAAAAACCCATAATTTTTGGAGACATGTTCTGTGGTTTTGGTGAAAACCCAAAATTTTAAAAAATTTGGGCCCTAATGACCATCGTTTCGTTTGGAGGGAAAAAGGTAAAAAACCCTTTTGGAAAACCTAAAAAAAAACCCTTTCCCAAAATTTTGAAAAAACGGGGGAGGGGAGCGTCATTTTGTTGGGGTTGTTTTGCTTTCCGGAGGGGAAAAGGGGGCACTTCAAAAAAATAAAATTTCATCATGAGGGAAACAAATTTATTTTGGGCCAAATTTCCCGAAGCAAAAATCCCCAAGCTTCGCCCCGGGGAAGGTAAAGCTTTGGCCCGGGAAAAGGGTTTTTCCAAATGACAAATGAACCGAAGCTAAATTTCCCCCCAAAATTGGGTTTCAAAGTGGCCCTTTTAAAAAAACCAAGGGCAATGTTTTTGGAGTTGGCCCAACAAAAGCCCCGGGTCTCAAACCTATTGGATTCCGTCAGTTTTCTGTCAGGGGGAAGGGGCCAAAAATTTCCCACCAACTATTGTGAGAAGCTTTTTGGAAGGGTCCTAAATTTTTCAAACCTTACACCAAAGCCCCTTCAATTTTCAGAAAAAAAATCACCAATTTAAAAATAAAGCCGATTGGTGCTTTTAAAAAAATTCCCAAAGGAAAGATAAAAAAAAAAAAGGGAAATCCTTTAGAACCTGCTTGCTGTCCCGGAGAAACCCTGGGTAGGGTTTAACCCGAGGTTCTAAGAGGGATTCCCCCCCCACCCCCTGGGGCCGCTACACAGAGAATTAATTTCCCCCAAATAATGGGGCCCCCGTGGGGGGGTGGGACAAACCTTATGGGACCTTTGGCCAAACCATGAAAGTCCCGGTTTTTTGGAAAAGGGCTATAAAATCTTTTCTCTCGTCTCTTGTGTTTGTGTTTTTTAAGGGTTCCCCAAATTAGTGGACGATTTAATCTTGGGAAGGTATCCCCATCTGAAAAAAGTTTGTAATTTTCAAACCCCGGGCATCAAGGGGAAAAATTTATTAATTATCGAATGACCCCACTGTGTTAAAGGGGGGGATGATGGATTACCCCCTCCCCTTTTACCCAAACCCCAATGTGTATGGGGTCCCGGATTTAAACGGAAAGTCAGAAACCCCCCGCTTTAAACCCTACTTTTGGGATGGAGCCCGTAGCAGACAAAGTAAACCGGACCCCCACTAACCCCAACCGTTTATGGGGGCCCCGGATGGGGACGGGATGTCACCCCAACCTCTGCTAAACCCTACTGTTTTAAGGGGCCCCCCCCAGCAGCAGTGTCACCCCGACCTCCCGCTAGCCCTACCCGTTTTAAGGGGCCCCGGGGCAGGAAAGGAAAAGGGCACAAAACACCTCTGCTAAACCCCACTTGTATGGAGTTCCCCCAAACAGGAAAGGTGGCCCCTGCAATTCTAACCCTACCCTACTTTTTTAAAAAGGGCCCCCGGAGCAGATGGGGTGTCACTGCAACCCTCTGGGTAACCCCCACTGGGGTATGGGGGGCCCCTCAGCAGACGGGGGTCCTGCCCAAAACCCCTTTCCCAACCCTACTTTGTATGGGTTTTTTCCCCCGGCGGAAAGGATTTTCCCCCGGACCTTTTGCTAACCCTAAAAGTTTTATGGGGCCCCCGGAAACGGGGGATGTTCCCCCCACCTTTTCTAACCCCCACTTGTATGGGGGCCCCCCGCACCCGAAGATTCACCGGAAACCCCTACAAAACCCCACTGTGTATGGGTCCCCAGAGCAGACGGGTTTTCCCCCGGACCTCCTTTCCCAAAAACCCCACTGTGAAAGGGGGCCCCGCAGCAGACAAATGGGCAAACCCCCGGGCCTTTACTAAAACCAAAACCTGCCCGCAGAAAAAAGGGTTTATTTTTTCCTTTGGAAATATCCAAAAATTGGAAAAATCCGCTTGTTGATAAAGGGTTGGGTTTTCTATTTAACAATCACATTTTTTTGCTTCATGGAAAAAGATGGACATTTGGTTGGGGTTAGGTAAAAACCCCGGGGAGAGAATAAAAAACCCCCTGCAAAAACCCTTTCGGAAAAACACAAGTGGTTGGATCAGCATTTATGGGTTAGAATGTTTTCCCAGGGTTCTCTGGGTCACTTAACCATGGGGGAAAAGGGGTTTCCCCCCCCAATTTGGGGGGATGAAAACCATCCTTGTAGATCCTGTACAAAACCCCCACTAGAAAAAGTCTGGCAAATTTAAAAGAAAGGAGCTTTGACCAAAATTTTTAAGCACCTTTTTCTGCCCCCTTTTAAATTTTCCCCCTCCCCAACTGAGCATAAAGAGGGGGAATTTCCCGGATGTTTGCCCTATGGACCATCCCCAAACACCCCGTAGGCCTCTGGGTGGTGCGGGGTTTGGGCCCGTTCCCGCCCCTCCCGCAGCTGTGGGATGCCAGTCCCGCCTTTTAATCCCTGTGGGCAAACCCCACCAGGACCTTATGGAGTCATTTATAGGGGGCCATTACACTCCCCTTTTTTGTGAATTCTCTCAAAAGAAATTTAACCCAACATGTTTTAAAGGGGTTTAAAAAATTTTTCCCCCACTCTGAGCATGAAAAAGGCTTTTCCCCCCGTGTGAAGTATCTCATGGTAAACAAAATTTTTTATTTCTTTTTAAAAGATTTCCCCCATTCCCGAGCACGAAAAAAAACTTCTCTTCTTTGGGGGTGAAATTTTCCTCATGTTAAAAACATGTGATTTACTTTAAAAAGGGTTTCCCACAAACCCGAGCAGGAAAAAGGCTTCTCTCCTGTGTGATTTTTTCCCCATGCAACCCCGAGCTGATTTCCCAAATTAAAAAATTTTCCACATTCTGTTTCAAGAAAAAGGCCCCTTTTCCCCTGTTGAATTTTTCTTTATTTTTGTAATGAGATGTTTTTTTCAAATTGGGAAAATATTTTTTCCCCATTCTGGGGGAAAGGGAAAAAGGGCCCCACTCCCCGTTTTTGAAAATTTTCTCATGTCTAATCAGAGTTGATTTCTTTGAAAAAAAATTTTCCCCATCCCGAGCAAAAAAAAGGCTTCTCCTCCCGTGTGGGTTTTTCAGGTAATTTGATTTGATATTTTGGGTAAAAGAAATTTCCCAAAATTCTGAACATGAAAAAAGGGTTCTCTCCTTGTGACATCTCTTAAGTGTAAACCCGGGCGTGATTTGACTTTAAAGGATTTTCCCCCATTCTGAAAATAAATATGGCCCTTTTCCCCCCGGTGTGAAAATTTTCTGTATTAAGAAGAATTTAGTGTTTTTTTTAAACAGTTTACCCCCTTTGATCACTGGAAAACCCCTTTTTTTCCCCCCTTTTTTTTGTCTGTACTCATGGGAAACCCCCTGTGAGCCCAAAAGGAAAAAGGTTCCCTTTATTATTGGGGGATTTTTTTTTGACAGGTCGAAATTTTTACAACCTGAAATGTACAAAATTTTGGTTTTCCCCCCCCCGGGGGTATTTGGGGATGATATCTTCCCTTTTATTTCATAAATAGGGGTGACATACGTTTCCTTTTAAAGATCTTCAGAATTGTTCTGTTAAAATAAAAATAAAAAGTTTTTAATGATTTATTTTTTATTCAAACCCCCAAAAGACAAACATTTTAAAAAATTCCCTTTTTGGTTTGGGAAAAAGAATGAAGCTATTTTGGGCCCCAAAAAAAAGAGAAAAGACAAGCCCGAACAAAATTATTAAGACCACTTCCTATGTCCCCTTCTCATGCAGGAAAATTCCCTGTGGTGTTTTCTGGCTTGCCCAGCTATTTTAAGGGGTTTAATAGTCCTGCACACATAACCCTCATTGCCCCCCCCCCCCCAAAGGGTATTTAAGGGGGGCCCCCGGGTTTACGGGGAGCTGCCCCAAAAAAAAGGGGAGCTTTGGCTTTCCCCATTTTTAAAAGATTTTTTGTTGGCGGTGTTTTGGAAAAAATGTTTTCAGTGAAAAGGAGGGAAAAAAAAGGAACATGGAAACTGTGGAGGTGTCCCCGGGGCCCCTTGGGTTTTCAGAGGTTTTAAAGTTTGGCAAGGGAAGGGTTTTGCGGAGTGCCCCCTGCTACATGAAGCAAGGGGCCCCCCCAAAATGACCCATAAGGGCCGACCAAACAATGGGTTTTTAGTACAACAGCAAGCGGGTCCCTGCATATGGGGGGGGGCCTCGGCGCAGTGAAATGTCTCCACACCTCCTTTAAAAACCCTTTCTGTTGTATTAGGGGCTCCAAAAGAAGACCCCGGGGTGTCACCCGGCCCCCTCTGCCCCCAACCCTACTGTTGGGATGGGGCCCCCGAAACGCCCGGTGTACTGCCCCCTCTGCTAACCCCCGGAGCAGGGCGGATGTTACTGCACCAGCCCAATCCTATGGTGTATGGGGGCCCTTAGAGAGGAAAGGAAAGTCACCCCCATTTTTACTTTTTCAAGCGTAGCAGGCCCAAAAAAAACTGTTTTCCTTTGGGAGTACGGGAATTTTACCTTTGCCCGATTGACAAAAATTTTTTTTTCCTTGAGGAAATCACGTTTTCCCGCTTCAAAGGAACGGAAAAGGACATTGGGGGTCAAGGGGGAAACAACCAAAAATAAAAATCCTAAAACCATTGTTGGAAGAAAACAACAAAAGCGGGTTGGTAGCAGTATTATGGGTCTGGAGATGTTTTTAAGGGTGTTCTCGGGGCCACCCTTAAACCATGTGAAAGGAGTCCTTTTTTTGATTTGGGTATGAAGCCAAACCCTTTCAGTCCCGTACACCCCACTAAAAAAGTCCTTTACATTTTGATAAAGGATTTGAACCCAAAACTTCCAAATATACCCCTTTGGGCCTTAAATTCCCCCCGGCCCCAACTGGGGCCCCCATAGGGCCCCCCGGATGTTTTGTTATAAGTCCCCCTTCACAGCGGTGGGTCCTGGGGTTGTGTGTTTGTGTCTTTTTGGGGCCTCCAGCAGCTGTGGAATACAGTTGGCTCCCGATTCCCCATTTACAACCTACTAGGGACCTTATGGAAATCATTTGGGCGCCTTCTCGCTGCTGTCTTTTGGGGTGCACACAAAAGGGGCTCGCCCCGGGACAATGATGGGACTTCACTTTTGTGTATTTCTCAAATTTCTTTTACTCCTTACAGTTAGAAAAACCCGCCTGGTGTGAAAGCAGCCTTTTAAATCCTTGTGTAACGCTGGGGAAACCATCAGTGACACAGTCCAGGATTCTGCCCCCTAAAACTCCGTCATCACTTTTATCACATAAAACCCGGACCCGATAAGAAATTTTGAACCACCAAACCCTTTTCGGGCAATCAGGTCTGTCCTCTGGCCCCCCACCCTCCCCGGGCCCTTTATTACCAATTTGGGCAAACACTTTAAAAAACAAGTGGACACCATCTGGTTTAGTTTACAATTCACATGGCTAATTTAAACCGATCATTTATGGGGGGCAAAGGCCCCATTCCACTGAAATTTATGGATGGGACGAAAGAGGTTTTGTACGGGGGCCTAAAAAACTGTAGTCACCAGGCCCCCCATGTTATAAAAGCATCTCCCAGGGTGTTTGGTTTGGGAAAAGACAGGGGGGAAGGGGTTTTTCCCCTCAGAATTTTGTAATAAAGGTTTCCCCGGACCTTGGGGTTTCCAATTCACTAAGAATTCAGGCCCGGGGGTTCAAGGGGAAAAGGGGGGCCCTTTTTTAAGTGGCCCCCCGAGAAACCCGATCCCGACTCCAGCCCCAGAAACCCCTGCCTTTAAAATGTCCATAATTTAAAAAAGGGAATCACTTTCCTTTTCAGGTTCTAATTTAAAAACCCCTCACAAATTCTGACCCTTAAAAGGTAGAAATTTGGGTTTTCCTCTTTTTCCTCCCCGAAAAATCTATTTTTGGGCCCTGAAATAAAGGGGTTAAAAATGGATCTATAAGTGTCCTCAAAATTTCCCCCCCGGGGTGTCAGTGCCAAAGGGTGTTCAAACAAAACCCCCCAGGTAAAACCCAAAAACCCGATCCTAAGCCTCAAAATAAGGCAGGAAACCATAGAACCGGCCCTTTGGGGAAAAAGTCCAAACCCCCCAGGCCCCCGCCCCCAGGTATAACACAGGAACCCCTGAAAACCTCTGAATTCATTAATGCTCACCTGGGGGGGTCACATTTTTTCCTGGGAAACTCCCACCCTTTACTACTCATCCCCCGGCCCATCGCCCCATCATTTTTCTCTTCCCTTTAAACCCCCCACTTTACATCAAACAAAATCTTCACCCTGATGTGACAAAATGGAACAATTCAGTACAGCGACAGATCAACAAAGAGAACCCCCAAAAATCTAATTTAGCCCTCTGTGGCTGCCAAAAGGGGTCCACACCCCATATACAGATTGTGTAAAAGGGGTTTTTTCACCTGAGGATCCCCTGGCACAATCCATCTCTTTTGCCCTTTATTTTACAACCCCAATTCTTTAAAAAATGGTCAGATCTTCACCCTGTGTGACATATGGGGAAAAATTTAGTACAGCAGACAGATCAACATCAAGGGACCCCCCAAATATCAAAGAGCCCATTGTGGGCTGCAGGAGGTCCACACCCCATATACAGTTGGTGGATAGGGCTTTATCTACCCGAGGATTTTCCCCCGGGGCGTTTCCCTCCCTTCTGCCTTCATTTTCCCCAACCTTAATATCAAACCAAATTTCCCCCCTAAAGAGACAAAACCATGAAATAAAATGCAGGTTTGTTCCCTTCCTGGTCAATTTTTAAGAGGGGACTTTTAACTCCCTCTACCTGATTTTCCCCCTGGGACAAATTTTCCCCGGGCAGTCCTGGGGAAAACAGAGGGCCCTCTCCCTGCTGGATTTTCCCCAAGGATCCCTCCCGTAGGGAGATCCCAAATGACGGATCATGGGGCCCCTGGTATAACCCGTCTATAAATCATATACATCCACCAAAATTCAATTGTACGAGAAAAATGTAAAAAAGGGGGGATAGAGGAGAAGACCCAAGAGAGAGATTGGGATTTTTTTACATCACCCCCTCTGTGTCTCCCTCTCCTCTCCCCACCCGGTGACGGGCCCCTCCCTGCTGTATCTTTCTCCTTTTTTAAACCCTTTTAAAGTCAGCAGCCCCCGGGGATCCTCCAAACATAAAACCCCCTGGTAGAGATCCCCGGTCCCCTTTTATGTTTCCCCCACCCTCCATGGAGACATAACAGCCCACATCCTGACCCCCATTATAGGGAAACCCGACAACACAAGGATCCATCATTATCCAGGAACCGATCATCCCCCCCCGGTTATGTATACTGGGCCCAGCATTTCCTCACCTCTCATATCCAGACCCATCAACCCCCTTTTTGTTAAGCAAATGTCCCCGCAATTCCCCCCCCTCACCTTCCCCATCATCATCCGACCCATCCCTCCCCTGTTTTTGTACAACATCCCCCCATTCCCCCCACCCCTCACCATCCGACCCCCTCATCCCCTTGTAATGTTTAAATTCCCCCGCTTTCCCCCTTTACCCCCCTCACCTCCAGACCCTTAACCCCCTTTTGTAAGTATAATTTTTCCCCGCATTAAACCCACCCTTCAAACATTTCCCGACCCATCATTCCCCGTGTTATGTAAAAATGTTTCCCAGCAATTTTTCCCTTCACCTCCCCCTAATCAAATACAGACTCCTCCAGTGGTGTTACAATATAAATTCTCAGCATTCCCCCACCTCTCAAACCATCCAGAACCCCTCTCCCCCCGGTGTTATGTATAAAAGTCCCCCGCATTTCCCCCCACCTCTCCAGTCAGCCTCAGTAAACCTGGCTGGCAGTTCTGAATCTTCTGTAACAGTGAATGAGGTGGAGGCCGGGGCTCTGGGTGCTGGCCCCGTCCCCCTACACTGGGGGGGCCACACACTCACCAGACGACCCTTTTTCACTACCCGTGAATCCCGGTATGGGGAGGGCAAATGAAACCACTTAACCCAAAAAAAAAATTCTTTAAAAACCCCCTCACCTTTTCCCCTCAAATTTACCCGTTACTGATAGAGAAAAGGGGAGGGCCATGTGGGGGAAATCTACCTCCCCCAGTTACCAATGAAAGATCTCCAGGGTAAAGGTCCCAATAACCTGGGGGCCCTAGGATCTGGCCCCCTTTCCCTGTCCATTCCCCTTGGGGGGTCATTGATGAAAAAGGGGCCCTTGTCTTTTGTGGGGAGGTCCTGGGCCTGAGGAACCCGAAAACAGCAAAAGGGGGGATTGGGGAAACCCAAAAAAACACACCCAATATACCCTCTCCCACTCTGTACATATATATTTCCTACACTATAGTGGGGGTACCCCCGCCCCGGAAAAGACTGGAACAGAAAATTTAAGCCCCTTTCAGCGGCCCAGGTTTTTTCCCAAAAGGGGCAACCCATTTCAAAATCTATTACCTAAAATAAACACCTCACAAAAAAATTTTGTAAAAAACCCCCCCCTATTTTTTTTTAAATCTTGTAACTTCTTTTTTTCATGGGACAAAAGCTGAGGGCTGACACTTTGATACAAGGTAAAACAGTCATGCAAAGGATTGTATCACATTACTACTGCTCCCATCCTCTACTTTTGGAAAGTTCCTTCTCCTTCTGACCAACTACTGCCTTTCCCCCCCTCCCTTTGGGGTTATGGCCCTTTTCCTTTGAAATGTATCTGAAATAAGTATAATTTGTTATCACAATTGCCATCTTCCTACCCCAAATTTTCTTTCCCGGGGTGCATGGGGCCCAAATTACCTTGTAATTCTCGTTTCCCATTCCCCCCCCCACTCTGCTTAAAATTTAAAATGGCCCCAACCCCTCCCATTTCTTGTTCACCAAACGGGTAGTCCGCCCCTTTGGATGGTTTGTGGGGTATAAAAAGTCCCAAACATTGGGCCCCTGCTCAAAGTCCCGCCCCCTAAGTGTGAATTAAAAAACGAATTTGAAACAGGAAAATTTTAAAAAAGGACTGCGAAGGGGGGAACAGCTTTCCCTTAAAACCTTTCCCCTTCACACTTTTTAACCCGGCTCCCCGCTCCCCCTTTTTCCCTTTTTACCATTATCCTATCTCCACTTTTCCCTTTCACTAACTGCCAAACCCCAAAAAAACCCCCGCTGGGCACTGAGCTCGGTATCTTTTTCCATGCATTCTACCCCCTTCACCCTGTCTGCTGCCACCAACCTCTTCCACACTGTTAATTCCCCCCCCCAAAAAAAAACAAACCCTGCCAAAAAACAAGTCTATCCTACTTCCCCCCCTGCTCACCCTCTTCCCCTGCTTTCCCCCTGGGGGCCCCCCCCCCTTTCTGGGGACTTTTCTCCTAAACCCAAAAAGGCCCCCCCCCCCCGCCACATTCCCACCCCTTGTTTTCCC
>JAODAL010070928.1:0-15729 GCA_025379985.1 Phyllomedusa bahiana
GCAGGACTTTCACAAAAAGGTTGTTCCCACCAAAATTCTTTTAAATTGTGAATGTCCTCCAGCCCCTTCTTAAAAAATTCCAATACTTTATTTAATGCAGTTTTAAAAAATCCATAACAGGGATCTGTGAATTTCCCCTAGCTTTTTGGGGTTATCCCCCCTTACTCCTGGACAATGACAAACATGTACACTCAAAATTTTAAAAATGCCCCTGCCCGGGAAATGACATTGACTGACACTTTCATTAAAAAATGGTTAAAAACATTGCTAAAAAAAAAGAAGACAAGAAATAATTAAAAAAAAATAAAAAAGGAACGTTTCTATAATTCAAGCCAAATGGGACTCGGCTTTTAATTTAAAAACCAAAAGGCTTCTGTCTAAAAAAGCAATTGTTTTAGATTCCCCCCCTTAAAATTTAATTTTTACTTTTTCTATATAAAAAAAGAAGAATGTAAATATCTCCATTATGTGCATAAGGAAATGTTGGAGCCCAGCCCTATTTGAATATCCGTTTTTTTTTTTAAATGTAAATGTGTTCATAAATTATTTTTTTCAACGTCTAATTGTATACCTACTGTTGAGTTTCACATTCTTTACATTGGAGGCAAAAACTCCCGCCCAGTATTGCGTTGATAAAAGTATAAATTTTATAACAGGGTTCCCCTTGTTTGCAGGAACTCAGTTACATTGCCCGTTTTTTACTGGCACATTTTTCAAACGAAAACCCTCTGCATCTGAAATTCCCTTTCATTGACACCTGTGTTGGTTACTTTTGTTTCCTCAAATAGACTCGGGGACAACATTGTGCCAGGGATCGACCTTTCGGGTACATTTTTATCCCTTGTTAAATGATTTTGGGGGTTAACATATCCGGGGTTTAATAGGTAGATTTTTTTTTGATTTTTATCGTTTAATTTTGTTTACGTGGGGGGTGTAAAAAAAGTAAAAGGAAAAAATCCTTGATAATTTTTTTTTGAGAACTCTTTCACTTAAAAAATTTTCCATCTTTGTTTTTAAACATAAATTATTGCTCTGTCAATGCTCCATTTGGATAATTCCCTTTTTTTTAAACGTTTTCTTTTAAAGCCCCTTTTTTTCGTTTTTTAGAACATCCAATCTGAACAGAGCGATTTGGGCAGTAAATCGCCACAGGGATCGCCTTTAGTGTGTTTCGGGGTGGTTTCTTTTGGGGGCCCAAAACCCGTTTGCCTGCGTGTCCTTCCTGTATAATGATGATGGGGCCCCATTGTTCTTAATATACGGTGTACACTAAAAATGGAATACTACTGTGTCATGGCAAAAAGTAAAACCTAGGTTAAATTAAATTTTCATTGATGTAAAAAAATAAATGTATCTACGTCCCAACCTTTCCCTCCCAAAACAACAAATGTCTCAAAGAATCTTCCAAAGTACTTTTTCTGTCAAAAAAGGGATTATTTGAAGAAAAAATGTAATTTTCCTCCCCCAGGGCCCTTACGATTGGCCAGGGGGGGGTAAAATTGGCCCCTTTGGGCACCCTTTTTCTTTAATAAAATGTTCCCTTAAAAATGAAAAAAATATGTTTCAACAAATATTCCATATTGCAGAAAAAATTCCTCTGAAAACGAACTGTTTGAATAAAGATGATGATAGCGGGCTTGGATGTGTTGGGAGGAAGAGTAAGGGCCCCACTCACATGTAACCCCAGGAAAAGCTACTACTCCAAGGGGAATGTATTAAATGTTTTTAATACCGGTGTTGTCTTTGATTTTAACATGGAGGCACACCACAAGTGGTTGGAGGAGGGGTCTATCCCGCATAAACCTTCTCATTTTAAGGAACCCAATACCTGCTATTATTGGTCTAAAAGGCGGGGGGGGTAGTGGATTTTGAAATTTTAGGGAGTCCATGGAACCGGGTGTAATAGGATTCTCAACCATAAAGGACTAATTGTTTGTCTTTCAGAATCCCAGATAAACCCCTTCCTTCAAAATTGATAGGTTCCCGGTATTCCTCAGTTGGGTTCCCCCTTTTTTTTTTATAAGATTGTATCGCAAGTATCCTCAACAGCTTCCCCATACCTTGATTTATCCCTGCTACCACTTTCCCCCCTTTTCCGCCATTTTTTGACAATGTCTTTCTCCCCTGTTAATTTTTTTTGGGAATTTTTTTGTTTTTTAAAAAATTGGGGTTTAAGTTTTTATTTCGCTTCCTGGGGTGCCCCTAAATCCCTTTTCCCTTTTTTTACTGGAAGCCCTCAAGGCCCCAGTATGTCCTGATTTGGGGGAATAGGAAGGATTTTGGTATGACGAAAGAAACCCCACTGATACTACATTCCTTAATCTGTTGTTTATTTCCAATGTTTTTAAATCATAATGTTTTTTTTCTCCCGAAAAGATAATTCCCTGTTTCGTTTAATTTTAGAATTGTCACCGTGTTTGTACTGTTTGGCACTTTTTTCTGGTTTAGAAAAGTTTTCTATTGTTATAACTTTACAAATTTATTGGGATCTAGAATGGTTTAAAAAATTGAAATTTTTTTGCTAGAAAAAAACTTTAAAAGGGGGGTTTTCGTTTATTAAATGGGCTTCAGAATAAGGGGGGAAATGAAAACAAGCAACTTTGCAATTGGGTTTCATTAGCAAAGCTGCCTTTTTTACGTGTCCCTTATTTGTGTTTTTATTTACATGTACCAGTGCGGGTCATCCCTCCCCCTTTTCAATTCACTAGCTGAGGCTCTTTTTACTTTCGACCCCCCTGGGTCAATTCACGGGCGTGTCTCTGCCCAGAGTAAGGGGCCTGCATTTTCTCTCTCACCCCCCAGAAAAAACAGCTGCAACGTTTGAAAAACGGAAAAACATGACGTTTTGTCCCTGTCAAACCCTTCCTGCATCACGCAGATCTGTCCCGTTCTTAAAAAAAGCTGTAATACTCTCCAGCTGTGGAGGAGATCAGTGCTCAATTAAATTTTGAATGGTGTGTTTGTTACCTCTTATAAAATAAACGCAAGAGAGAACACATTTTTTTGGGGACTAGGGGGGAGGGGGGGGGGTCTCAGGCCACAGTGAAGGGGGGGGGGGGATGTATCCAGTGGGAGGGGAAAGAAAAGCCCCCCTTACGAGCTGGGAAACAAGAAAGTGGAAAACACCCAAAAAGGAACATACATCCCCCTTTAACCCCGCCCCGAAGAAAAGCACGGTTGCTGAAAAATTCTCCAACATCTTTTAATGTATTTGACAAAGTTCTGAATCTTTTTCTGTCTATTAACCCCGAAAACAGTCATGTTAAGTCAGGGTTAAGTTTTTTCCCGTAATAATTTCAATTTATTTTTAAACCATTCTAGATGCAATAAAATTTTTTACGTTCCTAACAAATTGTAAACTTTTCTATAATCCAATCGAAGCATGCACAAACAGTAAAACACGGTGCAATTTTAGAAAATTTTACGAAAAAAGGGAATTTCTTTCTGGGGCAAAAAAAAAAATTATTAGATTTAAAAAATTGGAAATAAACAACAGATCTGATGGGGGAAAGTAGTTCAGGAGGCTTTTTTGTTCCAAAAAACCTTCCCATTACCCCCTCAGGACCGTACTGAGGCTTTGATAGCTTCCCGTACAAAAAGGAAAGGGATTTGAGGGAGCTACACCGCAATGCCAAAAAATTCAAATCCAATTTATCTAATAAACAGAAAATAGGCCTAAAAAATTAACAGAAGAGAAAGACATTGTCATAAAAATGGCGGACAAGGGTGGAAAAGTGGTAGTCATGGATAAATCTATGTATAGGGAAGCTGCCTTGAGGATACTTGACGATAGCAATACTTATAAAAAATTAAAGGGGAATCCAACTGAGGAATACCGGGAGATCCTATCAAATTTGTTGAAGGAAGGAGTTTATCTAGGTATTCTGAATGACAAACAATATAGTCACTTCATGGTTGAGAATCCTATTACACCAGTGTTCCATGGACTCCCTAAAATTCATAAATCCACTACCGCCCCGCCTTTGAGACCAATAATAGCAGGTATAGGTTCCTTAAATGAGAAGGTTTGTGCGTGGATAGACGACCTCCTCCAACCACTTGTGGTGTGCACTCCATGTTATATCAAAGACAGCACACCGGTATTAAAAACATTTAATACATTTCCTTGGAGTAGTAGCTTTTCCTGGCTTACATGTGACGTGGGTTCCCGTTACTCTTCCATCCCACATCATCTTGCAATGTCCGCTCTAGCTCATCATCTTTATTCAAACAGTTTGTATTCAGAGGAATTTATTCTGCAGATAGTGGAATATTTGTTGAAACATATTTTTTTCATTTTTAATGGAACATTTTATTTACAGATACAAGGTGCCCCAATGGGGGCCAAATTTTCACCCTCCCTGGCTAATCTGTACATGGCCTGGTGGGAGGAAAATTACATTTTTTCTTCAAATAATCCCTTTTTTGACAGAATAAAGTACTTTGGAAGATTCATTGATGACATTTTGATGATTTGGGATGGAACGGTTTCGGACATAGATACATTTATTTTTTACATCAATGATAATAATTTCAACCTAGGTTTTACTTTTTGCCATGACACATGTAGTATACATTTCTTAGATGTACACCTGTATATTAAGAACAATGAGGCCCACTCATCATTATACAGGAAGGACACTGCAGGCAATACTGTCTTGCACGCCAAAAGCAACCATCCCGAACACACACTAAAGGCGATACCTGTGGGCGAGTTTACTCGCGCCAATCGTCTCTGTTCAGACTTGGATGTTCTGAAAACGCAAAATGGCATTATAAAGCAACGTTTAGAAAAAAGGAATTATCCAAGATGGAGCATTGACAGAGCAATGAATTTAGTGTTAGACAAAGATAGGAATCAATTGTTAAGTGAAGAGAGCTCTCAGAAAAAAATATATCAAGGATTTCTTTCCTTTGACTTTTATTACACCCTACAGTAACCAATATAAACAGATAATCAAACTAGTACAAAAAAAAAATCTACCTATCTTATGCCAGGATGATGTTACCTCAGAAATCATTGAACAAGGGATAAGATATGTACCTAGAAGAGGTCAATCCCTGGCTACAATGTTGTCTACGAGTCTGTTTGAGGATACAAATGTAACCAACACATGGCTGTCAATGAAAGGTAATTTTAGATGCAGAGGCTTACGTTGTAATATGTGCCAGTACACGGGCAATGTAACTGAGTTCTCTGCTAAACAAGGTGAACCCTGTTATAAAATTGATACTTTTATCAACTGCAATACTGAGGCTGTAGTTTATGCCATCCAATGTAAAGAATGTGATCTCATCTATGTAGGTCATACAATTAGACAGTTGAAAAAAAAGAATTTATGAACACATTCTACATATTAGAAACACGGGATATTCAAATAGGTCTGGAGCATCCAGACATTTCCTTACTGCACATAATGGAGATATTTCACATTTCTTCTTTTTTGGTATAGAAAAAGTAAAACTTAATTCTGAGGGGGTAATCTAAAAAAATTTGCTTTTGAGACAAGAAGCCTTTTGGGATTTTTAAATTAAATGCCAGAGTACCATTTGGCTTGAATTACAGAAACGATCTTTTGTATTTTTATTAATTATTGCTCGTCGTCTTTTTTTCTATGCAATGTTTTTAACCATTTTTGTTATATGAAAGTGTCAGTCAATGTCATTTCCGGTCATGGACATTAAACTTTAGAGTGTACATGTATGTCACTGTGCCAGGAGTAAGGGGGCATAACCCGAAACGCGTAGGCCGTTCACAGATCCCTGTTATGGAATTTTAAAGCTGCATTAATAAAGTATTGGGAAATTTTTTTAAGAAGGAGCTGGAGGACATTCACAAATTTTAAAGAGATTAAAACTGATAAGTCCTTTTGAATCACTGGACTACCTCCGAGCTCTTCACCCCAGCCACGTTTTGGGATCACACCTAACTTTAATTAAGTGCTAAGGAGACCTGCATCGAGGGTTAAGCGGTACTGCTCATTTGCTTGTATATGTTCCCACCATAGACTATGATGGCATATTGCTAAGTTTTGCCATCAATGTCTCATAGAAACTGGTCCCCAAAGCGCATCTCAGAGTGAAGAGTCTGTTGCGCTTGCTCTTGACTCTTTATTCTGTTCTGTGTATGACTGAATATTCTGCTCCCCTGTACTGGGAACTCCCATAGAATAGAATTGAGAGAACACAGCGCTCCCCTGTACTGGGAACTCCCATAGAACAGGATGGAGAGAACACAGCGCTCCCCATGAACTGGGAAATCCCATATAACAGAATGGATAGAACACAGCGCTCCCCTGTACTGGGAACTCCCCCTAGAAAAAGAATGGAGAGAACACAGCGATCCCCTGTACTGGGAACTCCCATAGAGTAGAATTGAGAGAACACAGCGCTCCCCTGTACTGGGAACTCCCATAGAATAGAATTGAGAGAACACAGCGCTCCCCTGTACTGAGAACTCCCATAGAACAGGATGGAGAGAACACGATGGAGAGAACACAGCGCTCCCCTGTACTGGGAAATCCCATAGAACAGAATTTGAGAAACACAGGGCTCCCCTGTACTGGGAACTCCCATAGAACAGAATGGAGAGAACACAGTGCTCCTCTTTACTGGGAACTACTATAGAACAGGATGGAGAGAACACAGCACTCCCCTGTACTGGGAAATCCCATAGAACAGGATGGAGAGAACACAGTGCTCCCCTGTACTGGGAACTCCCATAGAACAGAATGGAGAGAACACAGCGCTCCCCTGTACTGGGAACTCCCATAGAATAGAATTGAGAGAACACAGCGCTGCCCTGTACTGGGAAAATCCCATAGAACAGGGTGGAGAGAACTCAGCGCTACCATGTTCTTGGAACTCCCATATAACAGTTGTGAGAACACAGCGCTCCTCTTTACTGGGAACTACTATAGAACAGAATGGAGAGAACACAGCGCTCCCCTGTACTGGGAACTCCCATAAAACAGAATGGAGAGAACACAGCGCCCCCTGTACTGGGAACTCCCATAAAACAGAATGGAGAGAACACAGTTCTCCTGTACTGGGAACTCCCATAAAACAGAATGGAGAGAACACAGCGCTCCCCTGTACTGGGAACTCCCAGAAAACAGAATGGAGAGAACACAGCGCTCCCCTGTACTGGGAACTCTCACAGAACAGAATGGAGAGAACACAGCGGTCCCCTGTACTGGGAACTCCCATAAAACAGAATGGAGAGAACACAGCGCTCCCCTTTACTGGGAACTCCCATAAAACAGAATGGAGAGAACACAGCGCTCCCCTTTACTGGGAACTCCCATAAAACAGAATGGAGCGAACACAGCGCTCCCCTTTACTGGGAACTCCCATAAAACAGAATGGAGCGAACACAGCGCTCCCCTGTACTGGGAACTCCCATAAAACAGAATGGAGCGAACACAGTGCTTCCCTGTACTGGGAACTCCCATAGAGGAGCATGGAGAGAACACAGCGCTCTCCTGTACTGGGAACTCCCATAGAACAGAATGGAGAGAACACAGCGCTCCCCTGCACTGGGAACTCCCATCGAACAGAATGGAGAGAACACCGCACTCCCCTGTACTGGGAATTTCCATAGAGGAGAATGGAGAGAACACAGCGCTCCCCTGTACTGGGAACTCCCATAGAACAGAATGGAGAACACAGCGCTCCCCTGTACTGGGAACTCCCATAGAGGAGAATGGAGAGAACACAGCGCTCCCCTGTACTGGGAACTCCCATAGAGGAGAATGGAGAGAACACAGCGCTCCCCTGTACTGGGAACTCCCATAGAACAGAATATGCCATTAAACTCTATGGTGGAAACACTCCCTTAACTAAAGTTAATTAAAAAATCACTTGTATTTAACAAAATCACATGTAGTAAAGCGGTCTGTGAACACAGCCTTATGATTTTTCATTTAAATCGATCTATAAATATTATTTTTAGCCAAATACAGCGATAACCTCCTATAGTTGCTATATTTACTATTTTGCCATAGGCAAACTTAAACTCTATCAGTTCTCAATCTATAAAACACTAAAACGTAACTTTTATTATGTCTAACTCTTAACCTCTATACACACTATTTAAAAACCTGATTTCTAACCTTAATTTGTCCCTTTCTAATTGTGGAGGAATAACTCCTTTTCTATTATCAAGTCTGGTGGAACACGACCTATTAACAGGGGAACCCTATATATACAGTGTTTTACTAACTCCAAAAAGGAATCCAAAACATCCTACTTGGGCAGTCATCGCTAATTTAATGGACATGAAACGTATAAGGTTTCCTTGTGAGACCCCCTGCAGCGGGTAACACTGTAGAAAGTGGTGAGAAATCACAAATTAAAATGTCATGCCTGACCTCCACATTCACCAACTAAATGGCTGGACTGGACGTCTATCCCCTGATGAAGCCACTTAGTTGGTGAAACATGTTGGGGAGGTCAGGCATGACATTTTAATTTTTTTCTCACCTCTTTCTACAGTGTATGTATACAGTGACTGCACCAGCAGAATAGTGAGTGCAGCTCTGGAGGATAATACAGGATATAACTCAGGATCAGTACAGGATAAGTAATGTATGTACACAGTGACTGCACCAGCAGAATAGTGAGTGCAGCTCTGGAGGATAATACAGGATGTAACTCAGGATCAGTACAGGATAAGTAATGTATGTACAGTGACTGCACTAGCAGAATAGTGAGCGCAGCTCTGGAGGATAATACAGGATGTAACTCAGGATCAGTACAGGATAAGTAATGTATGTACAGTGACTGCACCAGCAGAATAGTGAGCACAGCTCTGGAGGATAATACAGGATGTAACTCAGGATCAGTACAGGATAAGTAATGTATGTACAGTGACTGCACCAGCAGAATAGTGAGTGCAGCTCTGGAGTATAATACAGTTTATAACTCTGGATCAGTACATGATAAGTAATGTATGTACACAGTGACTGCACCAGCAGAATAGTGAGCGCAGCTCTGGAGGATAATACAGGATGTAACTCAGGATCAGTACAGGATAAGTAATGTATGTATAGTGACTGCACCAGCAGAATAGTGAGCGCAGCTCTGGAGGATAATACAGGATGTAACTCAGGATCAGCACAGGATAAGTAATCTATGTACAGTGACTGCACCAGCAGAATAGTGAGCACAGCTCTGGAGTATAATACAGGATGTAACACAGGATCAGTACAGGATAAGTAATGTATGTACAGTGACTGCACCAGCAGAATAGTGAGCGCATCCCTGGAGGATAATACAGGAAGTAACTCCGGTTCAGAACAGGATGTAATTCAGGACTAGTGCTATATGTGATATATTGTATGCGCACTGTGATACATTATATTTATGTGTAATTGTCCATGAATTCAATGGATAGGGCAATCCTTATAATACGTTCCAGTATTGCTGATTGATCTGGGGATTTGATTGCGGTTTTTGCAGAGCGAGTCCCTGGTTGTGTGTGAAGTGGATGAGCAACTCGTAGAGAGGCTGAAGAAATTTCGTTTCCGGAAGGAGACCAGCAATGCTGCAATTATCAGTGAGTAGATATGTTTCTGTCGGAAGGGTGGGGGGTCCCCACCTCATTTCTTTGCAGATTGGATCCCAGAAAAGGGCCTCTTTTATCTGTTGAAAATTTGATTGGGGGTTAAAATTGTGGATTTTAAGTTAAAGGGTTGTTGCCACCCTAAAGTTTGATGGCATATTGATAGGATAAACCATCAAGGTCTAATAGGTGGGGGTCAGCTCCCCAATGGAGAGCTTTCTTGGACAACTTTCCATTCTATTCGACGTCCATCTAATAAATCGCTACATATATCCTACAGTATACTCTAATAAAGACCTAAATATCACAAGTATCTGGCTCACCTTCTATAGAGACATAGCAAGCAGTTTTTCTCTTTGTGGTGCGTGTATGGGAGAAAATAAAGCAGTAGTCTTAAGGATAAGGGGGAGGATTTCCCCTCGGTGGTGCGTGTATGGGAGACTCATAGCAGCTAGTCTATAAAGAGATAAGGGGAGGGTTTTCCCCCCGGGTTTGCAGTGTAGGGAGAACATCAACAGTGTTTATAATGAGATAAGGGGCAGGATTTCCTCCTCGGTGTGTGCAGTGTATGGGAGACATCATAGCAGCTAGTCTATAATGAGATAAGGGGCAGGATCTACTCGTCTGTTTGTGCATTGTATGGAAGACTTCATAGCAGCTATCTAAAAGAGAGGGGGGGAGTGAGTCCTTTGTGTCGCAGTATATAGGAGAAAATAATGAGCTCATTTTATAGAGAGGGGGGGGAGCGGTTTTCCCTCTTGTGTGCAGGGGGGACTAGCAGTCACCCTACGGGGAAACCCGGGATCTCCTCTTGTGTCTACAGTGTATGGGAGACATCATAGCCGCTAATCTGTAAAGAGTTATGGGGCATGATCTCTGCCTTTTTTGTCTGCAGTTTATGGGAGACATGACTGCAGTGTATCTTTTTCCTGAGGGGGGGAGGGGGGGGGCATGATCTCCTTGTGTGTATGGTAGACATTATAGCAGCTAATCTACTGTAGAGAGAGGGGGGGAGCAGGACCTTTTTTGGTTTGCAGTGTATGGGAGATATTTGCAGTATTTTCAACACAGTAGGGGGAAGAGTTTCCCCCTCTGTGTCCGCAGTGTAGGGGGAGACATCATAGTGCTAAACTTCTATAGAGAGATAGGGAATAGGATTCCTCGTGTGTGCAGTGTAGGGTTTTATTTGCAGCTCTTTCCCCGCCTTGTTCAAGGACCACTGAAAATGACAGCTGGAGCCTGCAGTGAGAAAAACTAATGAACTTGCTGCATTAACCTGGATATGATTTGTCAGCAGAGTCGATGTAGACATGTTATTTGCAGATAGTGCAATGTCTGACTTGTATTTCCACCCGCCATGCATGACCGTAGCTCTGTGCTGTGCACTTATGTACTTAGTCACTTAGCAAAGCAAACATTGATTTATTCAGGAAGATGGCTATCCGAGCTTCTTAAAGGGAAGTTCTATGCAAAACTAAGAAACTGTTCTGTCTACTGTGGGACCTGAGGGGGCGGAGCATTACATAGGTATTGCATTAAAAACTGAGCCATGCTCTGCGGCCTCAGGATCTGCACCAGGGCATTCATGTAAACGGGTTGTCTGGTGGGAGTATATATATGTTTGGGTCATGCATATATATACTCCCACCAGACAACCCCTTTATGTGTATATATTTAGTGTGTGTGTATATGTCTATATCGTTTTAACTATGTAAAACAAACCCCCTTAAAAGGAAAAAAGTCCGTGATGACCCCCCAAATGAAATTTGCCCCGTGAGGTCCTGAGGAGGCGGAGCCTGACAGTGGGATTTGAAGAATATTTGATAATTTGTCATGCTCCGCCTCCTCAGAACCTGCACTAAGCATAATGCATTTTCAGTTTTGCCCAGAATATTCCTTTTAAGAATCTCTTACAACTTTATTCCCAGACCCTTAATTCCACGTATCGCCTCTAAATAATACGTTCCTTTTGAGTTTTTAGGAGGCGCGAAATCTTGAAAAAAGAGGAGGATAACCGGCCAGGACATAACAGAATTAAAGGGGTATTCCTTTAATCATGTAGGCAAAAGTAAATCAAGATGATCACCAAATACATTGCTGTACTGATTTTGCTTCCCTTCAGAGAGAGAGCAGTTCTTATCACCTGCTTGTGTACACAAGCTTCTCTAGGTTGCCAACCACCTCTGCCTGCTATAAGAGCCCTGGCCAGGGTCAGGACATCATTTATTACCTATCCACATGGCAGGTAGAATTGTAGAGGATTTGTGTTTTTACGCCCACTGCTCATAAGAAGGGGGTCCCCAGTTTCCTATCTGAATGAAGTGATGGTCATGTGTGGGCATAATCACCTCTCCTTGCTCTGGCGTCCTGTCCGGAATGGTGAGGTCACTTCCTGCTGTGTCTTTTCAGCAGTACAGGAACCTGTTTGTTTCTTACTGACAAACGTTAACCTTTTAGAATTTTGTAGACTTCTGCCCTGCTGATTAGACCCCTATTACCATTGTCCCTAGGAATAGCAGGAAGTGGTAGTCTGCCGCTGTAGAACCGCCCACAACCTGAACAGGAAGTGGGACCCTAAAGCTGTAGAACCACTCACAGCCCGAGCAGGAAGTGGGACCCTAAAGTTGTTAAATTGCCCACAGCCTGATGAGAAAGTGGGAGGCTAAAGTTGGCTTGGAAGAGTAGGCTCTGTGAAACAGCCAGTTAACAAAACCCCTTTAATGCTCTGTTCTTCGAGACTGCTGTATAAACTTGTGCTCTGCGCAGCCCCTGTGCTGTGATTTTTGGGTCTTTTTCGCTGCCATGGTGATGGTTCTGCATCTGCTAGGAGAACAGATAATTGAATAGTACACGCTGCTTTTATTATTAGATTCTGGTGATATGTAAATGAGATGATGAATATTCCGTCCGTATTTACGCTGTTGCCGACAGGACAGGTAATTAACTTCGTTGTCGCTCTGATTATGGACAGCAGCCTCTTTTGGTCATTGCTCTTTGATCATTAAAGGGGTTGTCTCACTACAAGGATTGCTTTTTATGTTAAAGATCTCACAAAAACAAGTCACTTTGCAATATGTGTCCATTAACAGTGTCCGACCTATTCTGAGATATCCCCTCTTGTATGGGCTGCATCAGCTCCTCAGGTCGCTATAGCTACAGACCTGTGTGATCTCTCCTGATAGGCTGCCAGCACTGGTCGCTATAGCTACAGACCTGTGTGATCTCTCCTGATAGGCTGCCAGCACTGGTTGCTATAGCTACAGACCTGGCTTCTACTGCAGCCTAGTGGAAGCCAGTAAACACGCCCCTGAATTCAAAGTGAAACCAAGAAAACAGGACTGAGGTCAGATGTCTCGACGTAGTGAGACAACCCCTTTAATTCTATGCATACTAATACTGGAGAGATCAACTTAAAGGGCTACTCCGTGACCTCCTGCAGGCAGTAGTCTCCGATGCAGGTCTTGCCTATGGTTACTGGTGTGACTAAATTTTTTAAAAAAAAGCTTGACTGTATAGCATTGACCACTGGATTTATTCATCCTGTTCTTCCTGGTTCCTTAACAACCGCCCAACGTCTTTTTGACGTCGGCTTGTGCCGGTTGTTCGTTTGCTGCGCCGCAGCAGCTCTAGGAACGGGGCTGCACTACACAGCCCTAAATTCCAGCGCAGCTCCTGCAAGGGTGATCGGAACACCCAGAGAACGGCTAGACAGTCAGCCCTGGGAACCTAAAGTAGTCCCAGGGCTCTCTGTGTAAAAAGCCAGTGATCAGGGCACACTGTGTGCTGCCCTGACTGCTATCTGTGTCAGACTGACACAGATTACAATGCATTAGCATGTATGAATATGCTAATCCTTTTTTTTTTTTTTTACAAAAGTAATGTAACACAGTTCTCCCTTCATGGTATTTAAAAATAAAAAAAGTAAAAAAACAGAAAAAGTAAAAAAATAAAAATATTTAATAAAAATAATTGTGCATACATTACACAAACAAAAAAACCCTACACATATTAGGTATCCACCCCACCAAAATAACCTGTCGGTTAAAAAGTGTAAAATCTCAATGTTTTAAAAAAAAAAAAAAAAAAAAAAAAAAAAAATTATATATATATATAATTATAATTTTTTTTTTTTTAAATTCTATTTATAAGTGAACTTAAACTATTCCCCCATAAAGTACAACTTGTCTAGAATAAAATGATGCCTCACACAACTGCGTCATTGAAATAATAAAGTTACAACTGTTGAAACGCAAGGGGGCAAAAACTTAAATTGTTCTGGTCATTAACTACTTTTCAGGCGTGTGACTTAAGGGGTTAATAGATGACAGCAATACAGTGATTGACACCCTGCAGTAGGAGGTAATAATTTAGGCTTTTGGGTTTCCAACCACTGTAAGTGTTTGTATTTCTTTCTAATATGCAGTCACTTCTAAACTGAGGGTCCTGGCAGTCCCACCCACATACCCCCAAATTTTGGAGCTCCTCTATTCTTTAACAGTGCACCCCCATTTGCTTCAATTAAGCGGTTTTGCATTACCCTGATGAACAAGAAAACCTCTGGTTCTCAGATAAGTGGAGTTTGCAGAGGTCGGACCCGAGTATTATAATGTTGTACCGTATCCTGCTGATGCCATGTAATAAAAGGGGAACCGTCCTTTGCAGACCCCTGGACTATAGGAATAGTCTCTTAATGTCGGCTCTCCAGCTGTTGGGGAAACTACAACTCCCATCATGCATTTATATAATCTATATCAGTGGGCATGATGGGAGATGTAGTTTCCCAATAGCTGGAGAGCCGCACGTTGCAGACCCCTGCTATTGTCCATTGGAAATTGCTTCCATGAACACAGTAGTTCCAGTAATTCCGCTTACCTGAAGCTGAATACAGGATTTCTCACTGCTGCTATAGGATCCTGTGACCTGCACTCTGGCCTGGGAGTGAATCTCTCTATGGGAGGTCCATAGTCAGTCTCATAGGAATGCACAGAGAGCCAGACTTCTCTGTCGGCATCAAAAGCACAAGTGTCTATCGGCCCAATCAGAGTGCAGGTCATGTGACCTAGCTGAGACTGTTGCATCAGCCAGAAATCCTGTATGCAGCTGCAAGTAAGTGAAGTTACAGGCACTAAAGTGTATCTAAAGACAATTTCGAATGATCTTGGGAAAGGGGAGAGGATACCTGGGATGGTCCCTTAAAGGGGTTTTCTCACTACATTGATTCATCTTACCTCAGTCCTGTTTTCTTGGTTTCATTTTTTATTTCAGGGGCGTGTTTACTGGCTTCTACTAGGCTGCAGTAGAAGCCAGGTCTGTAGCTACAGCAACCAGTGCTGGCAGCCTATCATTAGAGATCGAACAGGTCTGTAGCTATAGCGACCAGTTCTGTCAGCCTATCAGGATATATCAAACAGGTCTGTAGCTATAGTGACCTAAGGAGCTGATGCAGCCCATACAAGAGGGGATATCTAGGAATAGGTAGGACACTGTTAATGGACATATATTGCAAAGTGACTTGTTTTTGCAAGATCTTTAACATACAAAGCAGCAATCCCTGTAGTGAGACAACCCCTTAAAGTAAACATAGTTCTTTGCTAGAGATAATACTCTGGATGGAGTGTCTCACCACTGACTGACTGACTAACAGGAGCTTAAAACTATGAGTGATAAGAGAGTATTGGGAGAGGTGGTCGGTAACCAGAGAAACCTTTGTGCTCTAAGAAGAGATAAAATCTTCTTTACCTCCCGATCAAAGCAAAATCAATAAAACAGTGTATTTGGTAATAGTCTTCATTTACCTTTCACTATATGTCTAGATCAAGTCTGCAGGCTGATGCCGTCCATACTTGAGGAGATATCTAGGAATAAGTAGGACACTGTTAATGGACACATTTTGCAAAGTGACTTGACTTTAAAATAAAAAGCAGCGATCCCTGTAGTGAGACTGTGAAGGTAGAGAGGTTTGAACTAATCTGCACTTGCTTATTAAACTGTGAAAGTCCCAATTTTTCTCCTGTGTGTATTCTCTCATGATTAACCAACTTAATGATTTCCACCTTTTGCACATAAAAAAGGTTTTTTTTCCTTAAAGGTCATCTCAGCTAAAATGGGGAAAAGTGCGGACGGACATCCCCTTCGGCTTCTAAAGGGTGTAACATCTGCACAGT
>JAODAL010070929.1:0-15727 GCA_025379985.1 Phyllomedusa bahiana
TGGGTTTTTTGGGGGGTCTATGAAGAATTAAAGGCCCCAAAAACTAGGATGACCTTTTCAGAACCAATTAGACTTTGACTGGTTTTGGGGGGGAAAAAAGGAGGGAAGGGGTTTTGGCTTTTTAGGTGAAAAATTCTTGCACCCTTTTAATTTCCTGACTCACAGGGTTGTTGGAATTAAAAAAACACTATTTGCCAGGTTTGGGTAAAGAATCTGTCCAAGGAACTTAAAGGGGAACTCAGGAGGGGGACACTTTTGGGCCCCCTGGCTGACTGATTGGACTGGAGGTGGAAGCGCTTGGGTTTCAGCCCCGGTGGGCCCTGGTACTAATAGTAATACGGTGGGGGCTTCTGTTTGTTTCGGGGCTGCTGCTTTTTCCCCCTACAAAAATCTATTGGCCAGGATAGCTGCGGGAGGAGCCCCCCTCAGGAACTTTTTTTAGCACGAACAGGGGGGCATTGATGTGTTTATGAAAAAGGGCCAAAACAGACTTTCCCCCCTTTTCCAAAACCCCCTAAATTTGAAACCCAAAAGTCAATTCTTGATTTGAAAGGGGCAGATTCGGGGGGGGAAAAAAAAAAACACTGTTAGGTTGGTACTGGGAGTTGCGTGTTTAAATTAAACCCCCTAGGGGGTTTCCTCACGAAACTTCTGAGAAAACCCAAAACCCCCTCTCCCCCCGTGTGGGCGTTTCCCAAAAAAACAAAAACCACCCTGTTTCAGTGCAGGGACCCGGGGACAGAGGGAAAATCTTTTCTTTAGGGGGGATTGTGAGGGGTTTTTAAAAGGTTTGAAAAATAATACTATTTGCTTATTAAAATGGGAAAAAACCCCCAAACTTTTCTTTCCGTGTGAATTCTCTCATGTAAAACCAGACTTGGGTTTTCTGTAAATGATTTCCCACATTCTGCACATAAAAGAAGGTTTTTTTTTCCTTTTAAAAGGGCCCTTCAGCTTTAAAGGAATCGTTTTCCTCTTGTCAAGAATTTATACAGCACAATGGAAGAAAATAAGATGGGGGGCAGTGAAGGATGTTACATCCTTATCGGCTTTTCCCCAGGATGTTTAAAATCTGTTATCAGTTCTTTTTTCTGGAAAAAAAAAGACCTTAAAAACTGGAAAATCCCCTGAAGTTTTGGCTGAGGCAATTTCCCGTGACTTTTTCCCCCCAAAAGACAACGTTTGGAAACCCAAAAAACTGTACTTAAAAAACTGCCCAAATTGGGGCATTTCATCCGTTCCTTCTTTCTATTGCGCCTGCGTTTATCTTGATTTCAGTTATACAAAAATGGGTGTAAGGCTTTGTCATGTCAGAAATGTTGGGGAAAAAGAAATTAAATTTTACCCGAACTCTTGTGTCTTTACTTTAGTTTTAATTTGGCCGATACATGTTCCCCCGATGTGATTTTGGGAAAACCGGGGCAAACGGGTGACCCCCAATGTTGGTTTAAACGACCCCCAACGACTTAGGTTACTAAATGTTTGGGGTGGTACTGCTCCTACCCCCCCCACCTTCCCCCCGCAGGGTGCGGCCCGTAGTACGGGGGCGCTGAGGAAACCCCCCCGGGCCCGACCTTCGAGGAGGGTTGAAGCCGACATAGGCAGCGGGGCCCAAATGATTACGGGGGGGTTTCCCATAGTATTTTAGTTTGTTCCCTTCCCCCTCAATTTGTGGGAAAAAGGGTCCCCTTTTGGCCCGGTTTTGAAGGGCCAATAGGGTGGGAGCCAGAAAAACATCCCTCGGGCCCGGGTGCTGGGCTATTCGGCTGTCAATAGCAGGAATTAAGTATGCTGCGGGCCATCTGCCCCAAGTGACTCCGGAGGCCCCCTGCCCCCAATTTCCAAATGTATTTTGCCAAAGGTGCTTGGGGGGTCATCTTTCCTCATCTTCCCCATTCCAAACCACCCCCTCCGCTGCTCCCGCTCCCCCTCTCTTTCACCTGGGTAGAAAAAACCAAATCATTTAAAACCCGCAATGGTTCTGGGTTCCCCAATTTTTCTCCTCCTTCCCCCTCCAAATTTTTTCCCCAACCCGGGCTTTAATTTGGCCCGGTTTTAGTCGCCAAAGTTCCAGTCCCCCGCCCAGACGATTTTTCAGATTGTTTTCCCGGACATGAAGCAGTGGAAATGACGTTATTCATCCCCTTTGTCCTGGCGACTGGGCAAATAAGTCGCCTCCCCGAATTTGGGCCCCAAAAAAACGGAAAGGGGTCACGAAAGAGCTGGGCCCCTGGCTGACATCCCAAGTTACACAGGGGGAGTACTTCTGTTGCCTGGGGTATCAAAAAAATCGTTTTAAAGGCTTTCCCCTTTTTCATTTCAGTCGGGGCCAAAAATTTTGCAGGCTGGAATTCCAGGGGGGTGGAAAAAAATTGCATATCAGAGTGGTTGGGGGAGGCTGTTCTGCCGCTGCAAAATCGAGGGGGATGTTCCTTGGTTTGTAAGAAAAGGTTTAAAATTGCATGCACGTTTATGGGCCCTTTTCGATTGTTCTGAAGATCGGTTTGGAAAAATTCAGGAACCTTTTCCCAAAACCCGATTGAAAACTTGCGCCATGCGGGCACATGGAACATCCCCCCCCCCGGTTTTCGCGCGGAAAACCCCTGTTCCTCCCTTTTTTCCGTCACCATGGGGTTTCCCATTTGCAGTTGGTGCGGAGGAAAAAAAGCCACTTTGATTTTCTTCTGCATGCGCGGAGCAGTTTTTTCCCCCGTGTGGGCTTTTTTGCCGGGGGCGCCCGGTGTTAAAAAATGCGTGACCCCGCTGTGCCCTACCCCATTGGTTATGATGGAGCAGCACCCTTTTGGGGTGAGGGTGGTGGTGGTGGTGGAGGGGGGAGGGGACATTGGGGCAGGTGGGAGAAATTTTTACAAAATTTGGGGGAAAAAAAGGGTTTTTCCCGTCCAAAAATGTTGGTGTGCCTGGGAGGAAGCACTTTCCCCAGTGGGCCGTTTAAAAAACATGGGAAAGGCCCCGGCCGTAAATTTTCAGTCCAAAAGGGCCCTTTCCCCGGGTGCCGGGCCCCTTGGGAACCCAAAACCCATAAAATCAAGGACGGACCCCCCCTTTGTTCTACAAATTTTTGATTGCTGGTACTGCCCTTTTTTAAAAAAAAAATTACGGTTGGAACCTCCATCTCGGCCCCGGGACAAGCCTTAGTTTTTTGAACGGGCCAAAAGGGGTCCACCTTTGGAAAGGGAGGGAATGCAGCACCCAACCAATTTGGGGCAGGAGCTGGTCAGCTGCGGCCCCTTAGGGGTGGGTTTGGGCGCATACTGTTGGTTTTCTTTCAATTTGCCCCGGGTGAAAGAATGCTGGCCCCTTTAGTAGCGAGGGCAAAGGGAAACCCGGACCCGGGAGATGATGTAAAGGAAAAACTCCCTTTTGCAGGGTGGTTTGGAGTTGATGGCTGAAAAGGAAAGCGTTTCCCCTGGGTGCTGCTGCTGCTGCTGTTGCTGCGGGGCAGGATGGACCAACTTTTTGAGCACGTTTCTCCCTGGCAACCCCGGTTTTTGGGGAAGCTTTCTGGGGTTTACGCCAAAGGGCCCTGGTGCCAAAAGTTAGCCCCTGGCCCCCGTTCAAACTTTTGGGCCCCCAGGATTCCCAAATTACCCTTTTCGGCTCCTCCCGGTTTTTTAGCAAAGAAAATGCCACACCGCCCGAGTATCGGATTTTTCCGCCAAAAGTCCGCACTGGTTTAACTTCTGCCGCCGCTGGGCCCCGCTTTAGCCCTGTGCTGTACTTTCTGGGAAAATGCGAAGGGGTTTTTTTTCCCCGGGGCCGTTGGCTCCCCACCTCCCACTGTGCTATCCCGCCCAACTCACGGCCACAAAAGGGCCCACTTGGCTTGGGGGCCTCTGCCTGCGCGCAAACTGACGCCCTCTTCTCCTGCGAAAGTTTAAGCCCCTTTCCCTCCCCGGCTCCCAAGTGCGGTCGGCAAAATCATCATCTATTTTTGTTTCTTCGTCACTGCTGTCTTCAATTAACCGGCTTGGGATGCCCGGGGGGACCTCTACAAAAAAGACCTCCCCGGGCCCTCTCCACATCTATCTTTTCCGCCCTACCGCAAGAAGCAGGTGATATTGGCCCCATTTTTCACTGCCAAGTAGTGCTGGCTGCCCCCCCTCAAAAATTTTTTCATCCCCGGTTTTTAGTGGCGCTTTAGCCCAAAAAACTAGTAGATTTCTGGTGGGGGAACCGGATGGGACAGAGGGGGGCTGGGGCGGGGGAGGGCCGCTTTAAACCCCTCCCGGGGCCCTGCCAAAATAATGGTTGTGTCTGAGGGGTTTCCCCCCGAATCTTGGCTGGGGGTTGGGTTTGATTTTCCCTTGGGAGGGAAAAAGGGTGACCTAGTCAAACCCCAAACAAGAAAACCCCTTTTGGGGTTTCTGAACAAAAAACGGGGCCCCTAGATGACAACGAGTTGTGGGCCCCACCCGGGGGATCCCTTTCTGCGAGTTCCCCCTTTCGTGCTGCGGAACCCGGGGGCCGGGTTCGGAATGTTTGTGCCACTGCCCCTCGAAAGGGGCAGGGGCCTGCCACCTCTCTGTTTTTCCCACTGTTTGTTCTAAAAAGTACGACCCCTGTTGGTTTATGTTTTCTGTTTATGATAAATTACACCCCGTTTTTGACTCCAAAGAACCCGTAACAAAACTTGGGGAAACCCTTGGAAAAATAAATTTTGGGTTTCCAAAAAAAGGCCAGGGGAAAAAATTTAATTTTTATGTGTCGTTTAAAAACACTTGTGTTTTTTCTAAAAGTAAAAGCACAAAAAAGGTTTTAAATTTTTCCTTGGACCCTGGGAAATTTGGTACAGGGAAAAAATGTATATTTTTGGCGTTGAAAAAGGGCGGGGTTTTTTTTTGTCAGAAAAACAGCCCAAAAAAACGCTTAATTAACCCGGGGTGTAAATTTCGCCCAAAAAAATTGAGCCGCACAAATAGTAGTTTGTAGCATTTTTTCAAATTGGTTTTTTTCTTCACCCCAAAAACAGGGGATAAGTTCTAAATTAAAACCCTTTTCTTGTGAAAAAAAGGCTACAGGAAAAATTTATAAAATTTTGGCGGGTTTAAAAAAACGGTTTCTTGGGGTCAGCACACCAAACAAAAAAAAAGCTTAATTAACCCGGGTGTAAATTGCGCCAAAGAATTTTGGGCCCCCCAAACTTTGAGCTTTTGTAGCGGGGTTACAATTGGTGTTTTCTACGCCACAAACAAGAAAATACCCGTTTTAAATTAAAACCTTTTCTTGTGAATTAGGCTTCGGAAAAAATTTTATATTTTGGCGTTGAAAAAGACGGTTTTTTTTTGTCAGCAAAACCCGCCCAAAAAAACGCTTAATTTAAAAACCCCGGATGTAAATTGCGCCAAAAGTTTTTAAACCCCCAAAACTAGTTGCTTTGTGTTTTGTTACAATTGCGGGGGGTTTTTTTTACGCCCACAACAAAAGTTTCAGTTGTAATTTAAAAACCCTTTTCTTGGTTTAAAATTTGGCTACGGAAAAAATTTTTTTTATTTTTTGGCCCTTGAAAAAAAAAAGGTTTATTTTTGTCAGAAAACCCCCCAAAACAACGTTAAATTTAACCCCCAAAATGTAAATTGCGCCAAAGAATTGAGCCGCACAAACTTGAAACTTTTTAGCTTGTTACAATTGCGTGTTTTCTACGCCACACAACAAGAGATTCAGGGTTTTAATTTAGCCTTTTGCTTTTGGGAAATTTGGCTACAGGAAAAAATTTAATATGTTTTTGGGGGTTTTAAAAAAACGGGTTTTTTTTTGTCAAACACACCCGCAAAAAAAATGCTTAATTTTCCCCCCGGTTTTTTAAATTGCGCCCAAAAAATTGAGGCACAAAAATAGTTGTTTTTAGCGTGTTACAAAATTTCGTGTTTTTTAAGCCCCACAAACAAGGGGAAAACGTTGTAATTAACCTTTGCTTTGAAAAAATTTGGCTACGGAAAAAATTTAAATTTTGGCGTTGGAAAAAAAACGGGGTTTTTTTTTGTCAGCACCCGCAAAAAAAAAGCTTAATTTTAAACCCCCGGATGGGAAATTTTGGGCCAAAAAATTGGCCCCCACAAATTTGTAGCTTTTTGCGTGTTACAAAAAGCGTTTTTTTCTACACCACACAACAAGAGATCCCGTTGTAAATTAAAACCCTTTTCTTGTGAATTAGGCTACGGAAAAAAATTTTTATATTTTGGCGGTGGAAAAAAAAAAGGGGTTTTTTTTTTTCAGAAAACCAGCAAAAACATTTGCTTAATTTTAACCCCCCAGAAAGTAAAATTGCGCCAAAGGGGAAATTTAGCCCCACAAAAATAGTAGCTTTTTTTGCGTGTTACAATTTCGTGTTTTCTACGCCACACAACAGAGATCAGTTGTAATTTGCCTTTGGTTTTGAATTTGGCCCACAGGGAAATTTTTTATTTTGGCGTTGGGAAAAAAACGGTTTTTTTTGGGGCAGCAACACCCGCAAAACAACGCTTAATTAAACCCTGGATGTAAATTTCGCCAAAGAATTTAGCCGTACCCAAAATAAATAACCCCCGTAGCGTGTTACAAATTTTTGTTTTCTACGCCACACAACAAAAGTTTCAGTTTTAATTTTCCTTTGCTTGTGGGAAAAAGGGGTACAGGAAAAATTTATATATTTTGGCGGGTTTTATTTAAAAAGCGGTTTTTTTTTTCCGCCACCAGCAAAACAAGCTTAATTAACCCCCGGTTTTATATTGCGCCAAAAAATTTAGCCGCACAAAATAGTAGCTTTTGTAAAGGTTTTTTCAATTGCGTGTTTTCTACACCAAACAAAAAAGAGATACAGTTGTTAAATTTTTTTTTTTGCTTTTTGGAATTTTTTCTACAGGAAAAATTTTATTTATTTTGGCGTTTTTAAAAAGGGCGGTTTTTTTGGGGCTGCACACCGCAAAACCCAAAGCTTTTAAAATTAAAACCCTGGTTTTAAATTTTCCCCCAAAGAATTTTAAAAACCCCCCAAAAAAATTGGTTCTTTAGCGTGTTTTAAAATTTCGTTGGGTTTTTTACCCACCCCAACAAGGGATTTCGTTGTAATTAACCTTTGCTTGGGGAAAATTTGGCTACGAAAAAATTTATATATTTTGGGGGTTTAAAAAGACGGTTTTTTTTTTTGTCAGCAAACCCCGCCAAAAAAAAGGGTTTAAATTTAAACCCCCGGATGTAAATTTGGGCCAAAAAAATTGAGGGGCACAAACTAGTAGT
Organism: Phyllomedusa bahiana; assembly: GCA_025379985.1. Lineage (NCBI taxonomy): Eukaryota > Metazoa > Chordata > Amphibia > Anura > Hylidae > Phyllomedusa > Phyllomedusa bahiana. The sequence goes on from JAODAL010070929.1 coordinate 7,237, forward strand.
TTGTAGGTTTTTACAATTGCGTTGTTTTCTAGCCACACAAAAAAGAGTTTCGTTCTAATTAAACCCTTTTTTTGTGAATTAGGCTACCCGGAAAAAATTTTTATATTTTGGGTTGAAAAAAACGGTTTTTGGGGTCAGCCCCCCAGCAAAAAAAAACGCTTAATTACCCCCGGATGTAAAATTTCGCCAAAGAATTGAAACCCCCCAAAATAGTAGCTTTGTAGGGGTGTTTCTTTTCGTTTTTTCTCGCCCACAACAAGAGATACAGTTGTAATAAACCTTTTTGTTGGTTTAAATTAGGGTACGGAAAAAATTTATATATTTTGGGGTTTTAAAAAAAACGGTTTTTTTTGGGGGCAGCCACCCGCCAAACAACGCTTAATTAACCCCTGGATGTAAATTGCGCCAAAAAATTTTGGGCCCCCAAAAATTTGTTTGCTTTTTAGCGTGTTACAATTGCGTGTTTTCTACGCCACACCCAAAAAGGATACAGTTGTAATTAAAAAACCCGTCACGGTTCATGCCGCGGGGCCCCCGCCTTGGACCCCTCGGCCTGTCCGGGCTTGCCATGTCTTGCTGGGGCCCCTTTGGGAGGGGGCCCAGCAGCCTGTGTTCTGCTATGTACCCCGCCGTTGTTTTCCCGTCCCGTATGTGCTCTCCGGGTTTTGCCCTTTTTTCCCTGGTCTGTTTCCCGATGTGTTTCCCCTCCAAATTCCTGCCGTTTTCCTGTGGGGGCTATGTGTAATTTTTAAACCCCCCTGTATTTTGCTGTGCATGTTCCTGTGTTCTTTTACTCCACCGCCGGGGTTCCTGTCTTGCACCCCGGTGTCCCGCAGGTAGCCCGGCCCGGGGTTGTGACCCGGGGGTCCCCCAGCCCGTCCCCTTCCCCTTTGCGGGGGGGGCTCTGGCGGGAAGGGGAGGGGCCCCTTAGACCCCCCTCCCTGGCGGGGGTCCTAAAAATACCACCTCGCTGCGGTGATCAGAGGATCCTCAAACCCGGGGTGTCTTCGGTCGGCGCTTCGGCGTACGTCCGTCCCGGGGCCGCCCCGTTACGTATGAACTTTAACCCTGGATCCCGCCCGGGGTGACCCTGCCCTGTATATAGGGTCTGCACCCGTGGGCTTGTCAGGTCCGCCCCGGCTTAAGTTTGGGGCCAGCTCTTGGGCCGCCGAGCTTAGTTTGGCCTTGCTCATGGTCCAAAACCAGAGCTTTGTTTGGACTTTGTCATTTGGGCCAGCCCAAAAGCTTTTCTTTGGCCCAGCTCATGGGGGCCAGCCCAAAAGCTTAAGGTTTTTGGTTGCTCATGGTTTTCCAAACCCAGGCTTGTGTTTGGGCCGGGGTCCCTGGTCCCCGCCCCAAATTAAAGTTTTTGGGCCCAGCTCATGGTCCAGCCCAGAGGGGGTTTTGTTTGGCCCAGCTCATGGTTTCCCGCCCGAGCTTTCGTTTGGGCCCGTCATGGGGCCTGCCCAAAAGGGTTACGTTTGGCCTAGCCCCATGGTCCCGCCAAGAGTTTTTCGTTTGGCCCCAGCCCCAAAGGTCCAGCCCCCGAGTTTACGTTTGGCCTAGCTCTTTGGGCCAGCCCGAAACTTAGTTTTGGCCTAGGGGCCATGGTTTCCAAACCCGAGTTACGTTTGGCCTTCTCATGGTCCAGCCCGGCTTACGTTTGGCCCTAGCTCTGGTCCCCCCTGAGCCTTCTGGGTCCCCGTGGGGTTACGGTTTCCCCCCCTGAGCCTTCTGGTCCCCCTGGCTTTTCGGGTTCCCCCCTGAGCCCTTTTGAGTCCAGTGGCTTTCGGTCCCCCTGAGCCTTCTGGGGTCCCCCTGGCTTACGGGGCCCGCCCTGAGCCTTTTGAGTCCCCCTGGCTTACGGTTTCCCCCCCTGAGCCCTTTTGATCCCGTGGGGGTTTGGTCCCCCCCTGAGCCTTTGAGTCCCCGTGGGGTTTCGGTTTCCCCCCTGGCCCCCCTGGTCCGTGGCTTACGGTCCCGCCCTGAGCCTTCTGTGGCCCCCTGGCTTACGGTTTTCCCCCCCTGAGCATTTTTGTGTTCCCCATGGCTTACGGTTCCCCCCCCTGAGCCCTTTTGGGGGCCCCCTGGCTTTCGGTCCCGCCCCTGGCCTTCTGAGTCCCCGTGGCTTTCGGTCCCCCCCTGAGCCCCTTTTGGGGACCCGTGGTTCGGGGGCCCGCCCTGGCCTTTTGAGTCCCCGTGGGGTTAAAGGTTTCCCCCTGAGCCTTTTTGGTCCCGTTTGGGTTTCGGTCCCGCCCTGAGGGCCCTTTTGAGTCCCGTGGCTTTCGGTCCCGCCCCGAGCTCCCCTCCCATTTTGGCCCAGTGCCCGCCCTTTTTCCCCCCATGCACCTCCGTTTCTTGGTTTTCCCCCATATGGCTATTATACAGCCTGTTCCCTTTGGGTTTTGGGGGTTTCCCCCGTTAATTGCGGGTCCCTGGCCTATGTGGAATTTCCTTTTTGTGAAATTTGGGGGGGGGGGGCGGGGGCTTTGAGGGGGGGGGGGGGGACTGTTCCCGGGTTAAAGCCCCGGGGCCTGCCTTGGGGCCGTCGGCCCGTCCGTGCCTTCCATGTCTCTGTTGGGGTTTCCCCGTGCAGGGGTCCCAGCGCCCTGTGTTCTGTTTGGGGTTTCCCGGGCCCCGTTCCTGTTTTTGTATGTGCTCTTTGTTCCCGCCGTGTTCCCTGGGCTGTACCTGATGGGTTTTCCCCTCCCCGTTCCTTTCCGTATCCCGTGGTTTCTTTTGGGGTACGGTTTTTAAAAATCCCGTATTGCTGGCATGTTCCTGTTTTTCCCGTACTCCACCCCCTGGGGTTCCCGTTTGCACCCCCGGGTGTCACCGCAGGTAGCCACGTCAGGGGTTTGTGACCTGGGGGTCCCCAAGCCCCCGTCCATTCCCCCTTTTCGGGGGGTCTGGCGAAGACCAAGGGGGGCCCCCTTTGCTCCAATCCCTGGCCCTGGTCCCCCAAAAACTACCCCCTGCCTGCGGTGATCCCAGAGGGGGTCCCCCCCCGGATTTTTCGGCGGTGGCGCCCCGGCATCGTCCTTTGGTGCCGCCAAACCAATTTTCAAAAACCCTTTTCTTTTTTTTGAAAATTTGGCTTTCGGAAAAATTTATTATTTTGGCGTTTGTGAAAAAAAACGGTTTCTTGGGGTCAGCCACCAGCAAAACAAAGCTTAATTAACCCCCTGATGTAATTGCGCCAATAGAATTGGGCAGAGCCCAAAAATAAGGTATTTGTGATTGTAAAAACGCTGTATCTTCTTTAAATGAATACAACAAACTGGCTTAGATTCCACTTATATTGAATGGTAGTATCCGCTGCAGTTGGACGCACACAGAATTCAGATCCAATACACCCAAAAAATTAGAATAGAACATTTAAGAACAGTCTCTGAGACAAGCTAAGAGCACCCCACAGAAATCGCTATATAAAATCATTCTTCAGTAGAGAGCTAACACCGCGGCACCACCTCCCGGATGATCCAGTGAAAGTGTGAGCTCCCGGCAATCGCGCTTAGGACTTATTATATGCATGACTCACAGAACCCGCCGGTCTCTGATTGGCTTCACCTCAGCACCATGTCATGCATGGCTCATGCCCCTTCTTCCTCCAGAGTGCTTTGCCTCCATGTAGCGCCATGTGCTCGCATGCCATATTAAATCAATCAAAAGCACACTTCGTTCACACAAACCGAAGTACCACAAAGGTTCGACTTCATTCGAACCGAATTTCCTGAAAGTTCTAAACGAATTTCCACGTTCGTTAAATCGATTCGCCCATCTCTAATGCATTATCAACATCATCATCACAGTGACCTTCCTCGTCCCCGACAGACTTACATGCCCTGAAGCAGAGGCCTAAAACCATAGCACACTGCAAGCGTTTCCGACCACTCGTGATTTTTCGCACTGACTACCTTCTTCTCCTCTGACTGAACATGATTGGGCGTCAAGCAACAACATCAGTCCTTCTTTTGGCCCATTGATCTTTTAGAATACCTTCTGACACAACGCATTGTCGCATCAAAGAGCTCTCATAACATGATTATCCACAAAAGTCTGTACATATTACATTTGGATGCCTTTGCTTCATGCTGACGATGCCACGATGATGATGAGGACATGTCATCGGCCGTGACTGGGAGGCGAGGAGGTAAAACCGCTGATGCCAGTTCGTTAACCACTTGAAAACAGATTGGCCATGCTCTTCATTTCTGAATTCACAAGGCTAACCAACCAGCTACCGACAGAGCCTTGAAAGTTCCAGCAACTACGATGTCTTCTGTCTGTTGACCTTACACTGAAGTATCGCCTTCTCCTTGACTCTCTACTCCGCTCCTACACCCCTCTTTGCTACTTTACCACCTTAGGTTTGCTCCATGTTCAGAAAGATAAATATTAAAAAGACAAGAAATTTTTTTTTCACAGGTCTCTTATTTAAAAATTGTACTGCAAGACAGCAAATCACAAGTGTTCTGAATCCCCTCTAATTTCCAACTGGCCTGACTTATATTAGAACAGATTGTTTCTTCGAATATCTGTTAAAAGCTCTTCGTGGAAGACTGCAACACCAAATCAACATGCTTCCTACAGTCCCTGAGATTAAAACCGCAAAGTCGACTAGCAATTGACTTTTTCCTACAGATTTTCTGATAACTACAACCATTGTAAAATAGAATTTTTTTATATGTATAAAGGAGTAGAATGTGTCTTTTCCCAACAAATACAAACCAGAGTTTTTAAAAAAAAATCTAATTGTTCTACAAATTATCTAAGAAATGGTCTTTGTCAGACAACTGAAACATCACTGATGAGAAATAGAAAATTTGTGCTACAGAATATGGAATAAATGTGTCTTTCCAAAAACTGACAAACCAGACAAAAAAATCAAATTGTTCTTATCAAAATCTAAGAACGTGGTCTTTTCAGTACAACAACTAGCTCGATAGAAATAACATTTTTCTACATAATATGGATAAAGTGTGTCCTGTGCCAAATCTGAAACCCAGGGTACAAATACTCCGTTTCCAATTATATGCAAATAGTGTTTTAGATGATTAGGTAAATTTTTTTTGTTTGGCACTTAACTCATATGGTATGTATGTCGGGCTCTTTGTATATATCACTGAAAGCATTTGCAACACTGGAGCTAATTAAGTTTTTGCAGTGTGTTCCAATTAAAGAAAAACACTGTAAAAAAGGCTTCCAACATTAGTTAAGCAGCCTACATTTTCCAGCCAAATGTGAAAGAAAAAGGATTCGGATGCTGAAAACAACAAATGTGATGTTTAGTCAGGCATGTCTCACAATCAACATTGCCAAACACTTCTACATATCATTCACCCTCAAGAAGTAATGTAGCTGATGCACAGCACACAGGAGTACGTGCTGAAAGGTAAAATTGAGGACTTTTTCCAACACAATTAACGTCATTTAAAAGAGCACTGCTATAAGCTTGTAATAGCAGCAACAAGTTTTTTGAACTGCTGTGCCTCCAACGTCCCCCGTATAACAAGATGCCAGGTTTTCCTTCAGAGTTGCAGCTGTGCGAAAGCATCCTGCGATCCCGCTCCCCCTCCCCCTCACTCTATCACGTGCAAACAAGCAAGAAACGGGCGTCCATGGCCGAAACAATACATTGAAGACTGACTTCCAACAACTGTTTTGTTCACCGCTGAGTGCCGTGTAACGCTCGATGGTCCAGATGAATATGTGATGCTGGTTTATGGACTCCCCATCAAACAACGGCAACGGCGCCAACAGTGATGAGGGGAGTAATGTCTTGTGCTGAATCATGGGGAGAGAGATAGATCGCCCCCTTTACGATCCCTAAGGTGTAAAGATGAACCCATAAATGTATGTGGGTTTCTCAAACAGCACTTCCTGCCAAGGGGTGGTTCAATAAGAAACTGGTGGCATTCCACATCAAGATCATTTTCATGCATAAATCACCGCCTCAGCTGCAAAAAACCATCTCATCTCGGGCTCTAGGGGCATAAAAGGGACAAACTTAGGGTGTCCCCCCCATGCTCTCCTGACCTAAACCCCATTGGAACCTCTGGAGCACATCAAAAATGTCATGATGGGGGCAGTCAACTAAGCAACAGCTCTGGGGGGATCTGTCCTCGCAAAACAAAAAGCAAAACCCCCAAAAACCCTTTAAAAATTCAATGGACGGAAGTTCATAACCATTTCAAAAAGGGTTTTCTATTCACTTTAAAACTCACCTAAAATAAAGTTTTGACTTGAAAACGTTTGATTTCATTTTTAATAACCTGAATGTTTTAAAATTTTCACAAATGACCATTTTTTTTTTCTTATAAAAAAAAAGGGGTTTAAAACCTGCTGTGATAAAAATTGAACTTTTAATTTGATGCATTTTGAGTTTTTTTTTTTATAAAAATACTTTTATCTAGCATTTGTTAAAAAACCTTTAAATTATATCAAATATTTAGACTGAAAATTACAATGACTGCAATTCATATGGAAATTTTGGAAAATAGGAGAAAAAAAAATTTGCATAATAATTTGGAAACATTTAATCTTAAACTCTAGGGAAACTGATTTCTTTAAAATAACGTAGTGTTAAGAAGAAATTCACCCCCAACAAAGGGGCTCCTACCCCTATACACTGGGGGCAGGCAAACAGAAAAAAAGGGTGCATTCACCGTTTTTAGAGGAAAATTAATAAATAACTCAGACTGCACCCCACAAAAAAGGGAAACCGAACTCAGACTTTGGGGGCCCTACAACCAGAAAAAAAATTGGGGTGCTATTTCCCATGTTTTGAACGAAAACAATATAAAAATTCTGATTGCCCCCACAACAAAGGCACCTAACCCAATTGGGTGCTCTAGCAACAGGGGAAATAAAATTGTATTTCACCAGGTTTAAAATAAAAAATTTTAGTAATAAAGGGGACACCTGTAACTAAAACAGGGGGCCCTGAAAGCGAAAAAAATGGGGTCTTTTTCACCATGGTTTGAAGAAAATGGGATAATAAAAAAACAACTCACCCCACAACAAAGGACACCCTGTAACTCAACTGGGGGGGCTGTACAAGGGGAAAATTTAAAATTTGGGTCTATTCACTTGGTTTGAGACAAAATAATAAAAAAATCAGAAATCCCCCCACAACAAAGGAAACCTTAACTAAACTGTGGGGGCCCAAAGCAACGCAAAATAAAAGGGGGTCATTTCAACAGGTTTAACGAGAAATATTAATAAAAAAGCTGACTGCCCCCCACAACAAAGGACACCCAACTCAACTGTGGGGCCGCTGGGAACGCAGAAATAAATTTGGGGTCTTTTTTCACCGGGGGTTTAGAAGAAATATAAAAATTTTAAAATCCAAATGCACCCCACAAAAAAGGGACACCCAACTCAACTGTCTGCTCTGAAAACGCAGAATAAAATTGGTCATTTCACTTTAGCTTGAAGGAGAAATAGTCGATGCAATCTGCCCCCCCAACCAGGCGACCCTCCCCCCCCATACTATGCCTTTTTAGAGCACTGGAGCTTTTTTAAAATTTCAAACTAAAACTAACTAAATTCTTAATTTTGCTGTACCCTAACAAAAAATTTTATTAAGGGACCCCTTTCATATAAAAACCTGGAAATAGTCTCTACTACTTTGAAAAAAGCTGACAAAGACAGCTACCCTCGTTCCTGTGGGAACTAATGGCAAAGCAAAGTGCATGACACAGAAAAACGGGGGTCATGTGATTTAACCGAAAAATCCCTACACCCCCCAAAGGGGTGACGTTCTTCACAACCCCCCCCCCGGTTCTGCCTGATTGGCTGGCCCCCAAAAATTACAAATCGAAATGTGCGATTGGAAACTCAATGCATTTTTCATAAATTGTAAAAAAATAATCTCTTCATCGTGGAACCAAGATTTAATGAAACGGGAGATTTCAACTTTTTTTGATTTCATTGCTCAACACTAATCAAAACCAAAGAGATAATTTTTTTGCTCTGACGCCCAATCCTATGCATCAAAAAAGGGAAACAACATCCACAAACCCAGGGTCACAATGCCGTCATGCCAGGGCTTTTACCCGCACTTCAGGGTGTAGACAGTCAGCAAAAAAGTCACCTTATGATAGATTTATATTTACATTGTCACCAATTGTCTTTTCAGCACATTTGCTTTTTGAGTGCCCCATAGGGGGAGGGGGAAAAATGGGTATGTCGGGACATGTCCCCTCAAAAAGGAAGGGGTTTTGGCACACAATCCGCTGAGATTTTTTCGCCACCATGATCAGTGGGGGCACGGAAAAAGCTACAGCTTATCCCGTAAAAGGTCCCCGACCTGTGAACCGGCCTTTTTCGATCGCCTCAAATTTGCCAGCGATGTCATATGCCGGGTTTTCCCCAAAGCATCAGTAAGAAAGAATCGAATTTTTTTAAACCGGGCCCCAACGAAAAGTCACATGCATTTAAAAGGCATAATTTAAATGGGGAATACTTGAAAAAATGGCCACCCCAT